>JBCNJP010000436.1:0-24651 GCA_039602395.1 Deinandra increscens subsp. villosa
TTAGATTATTAACCTTTTTTTATCTGTTTAATTAATTATAAACTTTTATAGATAACTTCAATTCATGTAATTGCAGAGAACACATGAAATTTTTGGAAAAGGAACATCCTGGTAGTAGACTAAATAACCTGACTAAGAAGCAGAGCACAACATTTGGTAAATGGTTACGCAACAAGGTCAGCTAAATTTGCTTATTGCTTTAATTCCGGATGAACTGTAACTTTCCTGAACAACTGACCTGAGTTGTCCGGAACAACTCTATTTTCTATCCGGATGAACTATAACCTTCCTGGTGAACTGAAACTATTTTCTTATAGTTTTAATTCCGGATGAACTGTAACTTTCCGGAACAACTGACCTGAGTTGTCCGGAATAACTCTATTTTCTATCCGGATGAACTATAACCTTCCTGGTGAACTGAAACTATTTTTCTTATAGTTTTAATTCCGGATGAAGTGTAACTTTCCGGAACAACTGACCTGAGTTGTCCGGAATAACTCTATTTTCTATCCGGATGAACTATAACCTTCCTGGTGAACTGAAACTATTTTTCTTATAGTTTTAATTCCGGATGAACTGTAACTTTCCGGAACAACTGACATGAGTTGTCCGGAACAACTTTATTTTATTTTTGGAAGAGCTATAATCTTCCTATTCCTAATGAACTCTCCTGATGAACCTACTATGAATTTCAGGTTGAAAAGGAGATGGTGGAGTCCCCAGAAACTATATCAGAGACCGTTAGGTGGATTTCACATGGTCCGCACAGAAGCGTGAGGAAATATGAAGTATATGACATCAATGGCTATTCATTTCGTACAAAATTTCGAGACGGTAGGGTTTACCAGAACAGCGGGGTTGGTGTAGAGGTAAATGACATGCACATCTCTAACGAGGTCTTAACCTATGGAAAAAAACCTTACTATGGGGTTTTAAAAGAGATATGGCTACTAGATTACCATATTAAAACCATCCCTCTATTTATGTGCGACTGGGTTGAGAATACACAGGGGGTCAAAAAAGATAGTCTTGGTTACACTTTGGTCAACCTTAAAAGACTAGGTCACAAGGAGGACCCGTTCATTTTCGCGTCACAAGCACAACAGTTGTTTTACGTCAAAGACCAGCTGGATAAAAAACTGCATATTGTCTTTATGACACCTCCCAGAAATTACAGAGATTATTATGAAGACGATGCCAATGAAGAATTTAGTACGGTAGTTTTTCCTCACAACGATAATGTATTGCCATCCGTAGATGCACGTCACAATGTTTACCATAGAGCTGACTGTACTGGAATGATATTACGAAAAACCACCGATTAGTTGATCATCATTGTAATGTTTTTGAATCTTAGCAAACTACAGTATCAACAATATTTGTTTTTTTTCTTATGTATTCTGGAATATATATTATGGATCTTAATTTTGAGTCAAGTGTTTCCTTTTTTTGATTGTGCCTGCAGGTCTCCTCTCTTTGACCAAACCAGAGTCAATAAAAGTCAAAAATAAACAAACAAAATCAACTGCTGCTTTAACAAACACAATTACATACATAATCCAAAGGTTATTTTTCCATTAATACATTGATCTATAAAATTACAACTGAAAAACTACTAACTTAAAATGGAGAAGAAGCGGCTGAAGAAAAATCCCTTTTTGCTTTCTCACATGCACTTGCTTCTGATCAAGTGAAAAGAGAGAACAAGTCCCTCTTTGCTTTCTCACATGCACTTGCTTCTGATCAACTGAAAATGGTGAAGAGGTGGCGAAGAGAAATCGGGTTCATGGGGCCAAAAGGGAGAGAAGCACCTGAAGAATACATGTGCCCTTACTGCTGACTGTTATAAAATTACACAATAACTTAAAATCTGCTCGCAGTAAAGTATTTGTATGAACCATTAGAGATTCCTCGTCTCTATGGTTTCCACAATAACTTAAAATCTGCTCGCAGGAGATACAGAGTGCAATCTTTCCCTGCACAAGATAAAATTACCAAATCTGAGACGAAAATTTCAATCGAATTGGACGAAAATTTCCCTGCACATGATAACTTACCGTTTTCCACATACGGATGATGCCAATTCCACATTTTTTGCCGTCGATGATGGACGAAAAACAGAGAGAGAAAGACTGGGAGAAAAGGGTCATGGTGGAGATGATGATGAAAACTGATACAGAGATAGTATATATCGATACTCTAGGGGCGTGGTAGATGGAGATTTGAAAGATAAAGTAAATGAAAAAGTAAATGAAATAATCATGATTACAAGCGCCGTCGACTGTTGGTATTCTTTTAGCCACCTAAAATTAATATACCGTGACCATTTGTCATAATTTGTCACGCAACCAATGTTTTAATATGAGTGGCCATATCACAAGATAATCAAACATGATAAACATATATTATAACCATCATATATATTATAACTACTAATATCATAACTAAATAAACATATAAACTATTGTTCTTAATTTGTTCATAATTAAACATAAACATCCATTAATTAATAATCCGGATCACTGCAATCTTCGGATATGTATGATCCTGATGAACTTGCATCGTCATCATCATGATCATCATCATCATCATCATCTTCTTCTTCTTCATCTTCTTCATTTGCTTCATCTGCTTCTTCATGATCTTCTTCATCATCTTCTTCATCTTCATCTTCTTCATCTTCTTCTTCATCTTCTTATTCGGGTTCATTGAATTTTGTATCAAGGACACGAAATAATTTCGCTGTCTCAACATGGTAGGCAAAACAATCAGGAATCTTCTGCGCATATAGTTGCTTCAGGATATTCTCATCGTTGTGTTTAATCACAGATTTGTGGGACTTGAAGGATCTTCTTCTCCTGTTACTGTAAACCAAAAAAATACGGTTATGCTTCACATACCAGTAATTAAGGGAGCGTTGATTATCGGCCATTTGATACAAGAATTGGTGTAAACGAATTGGTGTAGAGAATTTGAGAGAATTGGTGTAGAGAATTTGAGATCAAGAAAGGGATGGCGGTAAAAAGGAAAATAACAATGATGATGATATATAGGGTAGCAGATTTTAACCCGCTCGAATTAATGGTACAATTGAAAAAAGCGCGTTGTTTTAGAGGGAAACAAATCTTCTATTTTTCGTCACGCGTTTAATATTTTACCGTGACCATAAAATAAATTTTTGTCACTCACAACCTACCATTTAGTCACGGTTAATATATGTGGCCATAGGTAATAGATTTTTGTCACTCACAACCTACCGTGACCATTAGTCATCTAATATTTAGTCACACAACCTAATAACAGTGGCCATATGTACTAGCTTTTAGCCACATAACTAAGTAAAAAGCGTGGCCATTGCTCACATTTAGCCACGCATAAATAGTTTTGTTTTCTTTTAATTTACTAAGTAACAAAATCTACTCTTCCGTCACACAACATTATTTAAGCGTGGCCATACATTCCTTTTTGGTCACACGAATAAAAAATCATAAAAATTCTGTGGCCGTTTGGTGCATTTCGCCACTCTTTTTTAAGTGTGACAAATAAGTGCCACATGTTTTTGTAAAACAGTGGCTAAAGCCACTGCACCTGATTGTTGTTGTCATATAAACAAAAAAATACGTGGCTAAAAGGGTCCAAAGGCTATATATTTGGCCAATGGTACAAAATATGTGTGGCTAAAACGAGAATTTCTTACCTTTGGCCACGCTTTTTTCAAAACAGTGGCTATGCGTTATCAAAAAAACCGTGGCCAAAGCCACTTTTTGACGTAGTGAACCGTCCCTAGCATTGCTAACCGTCACCGAATTAAGAATGTCAATAAGAACCGAATATTGGTGGGCTTCAATACCTGAGAGGAGAAAACATGTAATTGGTTAGTAACCGTCAGTTCCGGTTAGAAACCGGTTTTTTGGTTTTACCGGTTATTTTTGCAACCGGTTAGAGAATAACCGGTTTAGTAACCGGTTTGTGACATGAGGGGTGAAACCAATGTGTAACCGGCGGGCCGGTTTGAAACCTAACCGGTTTCCACTCTAACCTGTTTTTCTAGAAACCGGTTCCGGTTTTTTTTTCCTAACCGGTCGGATAATCGGTTTTTTTTTTCACCTCTAGCTACAACTGAAAACATCAAAGAATCAGGGAAAAAACATATTATATAAGTTGTGAACAACACATCATCAGCTGACAACAGATAGGATAGTAGTATGCAAGAGTAATCTATATATATGTGCTTAATCCACTATCATATTACACATATTTCACTGAACATTGAAAAGATTTGGCTATCCGATAGATGAGCATGGCTCTAATCACACAAACAACAACACAGTGAATTTTAAAAGATATTTAAAAATCCTTGGTGAGTATTATTGTGAGTTTTAAAAAGCCATATATTATATAGGGGTGGGGTTGTTAGTTTGCAAGTTAAAATATACTAATGGTACATTAAAAGAACCTATGAGATAACAAACGGATTTGTTCTAATCATCAAAATTAGAATTAAAGAGTATCTTTCAAATATAAGTTTAAACCTCAGAATAAAACCCGTTGTAGATTTGTTGTTCATTCATAGATAAAACTCTGTTAAAACAATTTTTACTGACACAAAGCTCATTAATTATTCTTAGTGATTATAAACCATTAATAAACCATCAAGAATGAAATCAACCATAATGTCTTTTAAGCAAAGGCAATAATAAAAAACACTTGCATGTTGACACCCATTGAATGATACTAAAAGTTGAAAGTTGCCCGAATGTAATAGGCGAAAACAATCAAGGTCATTAATATGTGATCGCTTGATGAGTGATATCAAGTTGAACAATAACTTTAAGCAATTCCTTAAGTATTATACTTAAGTAAAAACTCATGAAGTTTCAAGAAAAATCACACAAAAGCATCCAAAAAATACAATGCAAATATGATTTAAATATAAACTCACTATAAAATATGATTCACGAGATAACTCACTACATAAATGATTCAAATTAAAACTCTTTCTTTGTATATAAGTTTGGTGTCTCAAATTGGTATTTGTTTTCTAAACGGTCAATTAGTTTATGCATCGAGTTCACCCGAAGAAAAGGACTGATGGAAATCTATCACAGGTGGGAAGTGGAAGGATTTTAAAAGGATATTAGCTAGTATGCATTGGTTTTTTTAAACTCAATTAGTGATTTTAAATAAAACTCATGTTACACACTAACAATTAAAACTCACTAAGTAGTAAATAATTAATATCCATTCCCAATCACAACTTAATCTAATTCTAGGTCTTTATCTAATCCTGATCAATAGAAATGGTGTACAGATTGTAATCTAACATCATCATGTGTACATATTGTAATCTAACATTATCAAATTATGATGTATTCTAATTAGTAAGTTGTAAATTTTCTATCTCTAGTTCCCATCATCAAACTATCAATGATGATGGATTCTAAGATTCATTGCTGTCAACAACAGAATCCGAGGCATGATAGAGATTATTATCAGTTGAAACAACCCCGTCTAAATGTTTCTTGACCGAGTCTTTATAGAGCTTAATTACCTAAAACATCAAACCAAAGATCACCAGCTGTCCATTTCCTTATCTTTTAACCACGCGATTCTCACTTTCTCTCTCTCTACATTATTTCATCCGTCATTTTGTCTCTGCTCCACGAGAAGGCACTTTCCTTATTGCTCTACATCGATGTTTTCCGCCTTGGACATCAGCGATGTGATTTTCGTCAAATATCCATATTTATACCCAGATCCATTTCAGTATTCTATGTAATTTTATCTATTAATCAAGCAATAAAACTTTAAAAATTCTATGTCTTTGTTTTCATTATATATATTATTAGACATGCTAAATCAAAGTCTTATACACGTTATACCTAAATTTGATTCAAGTTACATTGGTTAGTTTGGTTAATTATTAAATTAACTAGAGTGCAGTCCCGTGCGATGCACGGCCGGGGGGAATTTAAACCGACCCTAACATGTTCAGTATGGTTGTATACGTGACATGCTTGTGTGCACACCAGTCCTTGGTAAAAAGTCTAAGAGTTTATGTAAAAGAGGTCTCTAACAGTTGTTTGGCTTTAGCAATAGTCCTCTATTCATTGTATTTGCTAAAGACAACACACACCATGCATATATAATTACAAAAAAAAAGTTATAGTTCAACGGTGTAGAAGTAGCATAGAAATAGTTTAAGTTTGTCAGAGTAGACCAGTTTCATGAAAGCAAACCAACAAATAGTAACAAACATCAAATATGGCAGTTTCATCCGGTTGGGCACGTTTCTCGTGAAGTCTATGCCCAATGCCTAACCAGTAATACCATCCGGTATACCCCCCCGTTATGGGGCGTTAAATCAAAAAGGGGCGTTATACACCGCCCCTCAGGGGCGTTATAGGGGCGTGATGCCCTTTCCCGTTAAGATAATCACGGGCGTGAAGGAGTTGTTTGTTTGATTTTTTGTTTTATTTTTAATTCAAAATCCTATTAAAATGCCACCTCAACATAATAACATCACACCACATAACATGGGTATACCCCTCCCATGTTATCAAGTAATGTTATCCAGTCAGCGCCCAGTCACCGCCTACATGGCACAATAACATGGATTTGATAACATGGGTATACCCCATGCTATAAAAGTTCAATGTTTCAAGGATAGTTAAGTCATTGTCCCAAAAAAAAACTTTACAATGACCATTCCAAACTCATTCAAACTATTAGAAATACTAAACATCCAATATGTTATCCACTTGCAAATAGCCCTCCTCTAACATGTAGTGAAACATGAAACGATCACCAGGCTGCATGTCATGTTCATCAAGGAAAGCCATCTAATTCCTAAAAGCATACCTAAATATCAAATTTATCAACATAATTAATATATTAAATGATAAACACTATTATGTACGATTGTATAATGCTTTAATGTAACATGGATGTACTTTTTCTCTAAAGTATAGCACAAAAAATCAGAATCTCCCACCCTCATATTCACATTCATAGTGGTCTCGATGTCAGTCATATCTGCAAGTGTTACTGGTGGTTTGTGTAACATCCACATTGGTTGCAACGGGTCTGGGCTATTATAGTTTTTGCGAATAATATAAGAAGACCATAACTGAACCACTTAAAAATAAAATGTAACAAACACTCGCACTAAAACGGTGTACTTAATGATATTCAACGATATTGGTATGAGGTACGAAGTAAGTACCTACAAATGCAAATTGGAGAAATATTAGTACAACAGAATGAGAAATCCGAGGAATTTAAAAAAAAAGAAACACACAACCCGTTAGCCATCGACGTTACATTTTATTCACGCCGGACAAAGCAACAAAAGATTTTACTATCCTCACGTTACCATAGAGATAATGCAGCACTTGGGTATACAAAACAATGGCTTTTAGTATATGCCACTAAATCTAATTCCTAAAAATTAACGCATATCGATTTCTTAAAGAATAACAATACCAATTTCTAAAAGAATAAAAATATACTTGAACATTTTTAACAACTCGATTTTTTAAAGAATAAAAAATATATATGAAATAAATATTTTTTTAATTCTTCAAAATAAGTCGTTTTAAAAATAATAGTATTTAAAAAAATACTAAGTGAAAATTAATGTTATAAAGGTTTGAAATAAAATGTTGGTAAAACGTATTTATACGTTTAAGAGGTTTCTATCCTAACTTAAAACGTTAAGGGGCTAATAATAACGTCACGAGAAAGATGTCAAATTTTATTCCAATTATGCGTTAAGGATTAAGTGAAATGGGTAAATTTGCCAGACCCCAATACTTAAATATGAAGGGGTTTATTAGAAAATAAGAAGACAGAGAGGGGAATCGATCAGATGGAAGGGGCATAGACCCCATGGTCGATGTTCATATGGTGGTGGTCGCAAAGGGGTGAAATCGCCCTAGTATTTCGATTTCTGGATGGTTATGGCTTGGAACTTACACCCTCATTCGATTTCTATGATTATTTGTAAGTTTCCTTACTCTTTTGTGAGGGGAAAATGAAAATTAGGGTTGAGTTTATGAGCTTCGACTATAACCTTCGAATTGGGGGTTTTTAAGGCTCGATTTAACGGTTAAGTTGATACGTTATTTTGATTAAATGTGGGTTTATGATTATGTGGTGACTTGCATATTTGATTTTGTTTTGAATCACATGAATTGCAAGAGCTAGATTGGGGTTTTGAATGAGGATGACGATAATATTAGGTTAATTTCATTCACCTTGCAAGTATGTTGTAAAATTATGCATCCTAGAGACTTTAATTTGCATATGTTGGGAAATCATGAAACTTTATGTTTAAATTATGTTAATCTTTGTTGGGACTTGGAAGGATTTGGTTAGATTTGCTTCTTGTGCCAATAAACTGAAAAAAATCGTAAATTTGTAATGAGGTCCAAGTTTACTTTATTTTCCTATCTACTTGCATTGTTTTTTATGTCTTTTGATCCTTAATTATACCATGATCTATTTTTCAAGCCTTTAAACAACCTTGAACATATGTCCTAACGACGGGGCATAAAATATTTTTCTTAATGATCAAATTTACTTATGAATAGACAAATAGTTAGAGCATGCGGTGTACCCGCGTGAAGGGGGGCGTTTTGGGGGATAACGGCGTGGAACACCGCCCCCCCTATGCGTTTTGCGTTGGCGTGGAACGAATCCGTGGACATTTACACGGCGTTTTGGTCAACATTTGAGGGTAAATGTCCAATCAAGTTATGCCACCTAATTTTCTTTTTATTTTTTATTTATTTAAACTAATAAAAAAATAATACAACACCACACACCACACCACACCATGTATACCCCTATCACATCATACAAATGGTGTTATCCAGTCATCATCCACGTGGCATGATAACACCACTTTACAACACCATGTATACCACATGCCCTTAGAGATTAAAAATTAGAGTTGTGGACATGCTTAAAGATTAATGAAGTTAAAGACTATGATTAGCATCTGTATTTGGGCAATAATGTTAGTTGTTAAAGATTTAATTTTGGGAGATGAATAATTACCTAAATGAAGAAAAAGATGTTTCTTTTTTGTGGGCAATAGTTAGATCCGTTGCTGTATGACTTTGAGTAACCAATTAGCAGTTACATTGCCTCAAGACACTGTCACAAATTGGTATTATGGTAATTTGGTTGTATAATATTATCTTATTTGACATTTATTGATAACAAAGTAGCAAGATTTAAGTGTTTAAATGATACCCGCACCTGAATCCATGTCGTGAATGTCGATTACACACGTACAGGACAGATTAAGCAAAAAATCTCAAAAAGTAAGAACCAGTTGAGCACAAAATCACACCCAGAAAATAGACACTCAGGAGCAATCGAGCTCTGATTAAGACAAAAGACTTGTACCACCAAAATAAAGTCATAGCGTACTAAAGCTAATAGAAGAAGAAATCGTAGTTTGATGTTATAACTATTGTGATTGTAATATGTTTATTAGAATCTTAAATGTTATGTGATCTTTTTTGTATCATGTCTCTGCTTGGCTTTTTGTAGTTCTTATTTATTGGTTTCAATTTTTTATGGACATTTAAACCAATAGCTATTCGATTCACTTTCATGTGATCTTTTTTATTCATCGGTTATGTTTGTGCCTCGTCCATATATTTGTAGAATTTAATGTTGGTTTAGCATTTGTTATCAAAATTTAATCAACCTTTCTTTGAAGTATTAGTTTACTTTATTATTCCTTTTATAACAAATAGCTTTATACGGTAATTTTATGATTGATACACTCAACAAATCAGAAATATATGAGAGCCTAGAGAATTATGTACTCAATAAATAATAAATCAGAAAGTTATGATTATAAGGTAATGTTGTATCTGATTCACTCAACAAATATGTGTGTATGTGACTATAATAATATTTTAGTGGCATAAAAATAAGTGCCACTAAAACTACTACATATAGATAAGTAGGATAACCTTTTAGTGGCACAAAGCATTTGACACAATAGAGTTTTTTATTTTTGGTAGAATAAAAGTGCCACTAAAAGGCTTTAGTGTCACCACTTTTAGTGGCATATTTTTTTTGTGCCACCCATTCCTAAAACAGTTTTTAGTGGCATATTTTTGGCTTTTAGTGGCACTTTTTGTGTGCCACTAATGGCATTTTTTTTGTAGTGAATCTTGGGCTGACATGATAATTGGTGCTAAGCACCAATGCACCCGCATCGGTTGCATAAACGAAGACACAACACTCTACTTCTCCTACCATGCAACGAACGATATCTAACAACATTGGTATGAGGTACGAATTAACAACCTGCAAATGTAAAATGAAGAACATTTAGTAGAGTAGAATATCAAAAGAGTCGAACTAAAAAAACCCGTTTGCCGCCGACGTTACATTTTATTCACGCCGGCGAAAGCAACAAAAGTCAATCGTTCCGGCGATACATTTTCTTCCCGCCCGACTTAAAGAGAAAAGTCAATTGTTCAAGCGGTACATTTTCTTCTCGTCGGACTCAAAAAGGGGGTTATTAACAAAGATGATACAAAATAAAAAAAATTTCATGACTTACACACGGTGTAGGAGATGGCGGGGTAGGGGTGAACAAATGAGGCCTCCATGCCTTTATATATGATCATAGATATGTCATGAATTATTTGAAATGAGGTTAAAAGAACTTGAAAGGGTCATGTTTATTGTCATATTTATTGTCTATTAGTGCATAGAAATCCAAAAGCCTATTGTTATTGGACCTATTTATTATGATGGTATTATTATATTGATTATTACTCAAGAAGTTGCAAGAGCTAGTGATAATTACACAATAGGAATCGGTAATTTTTTTCACAAAAATGCATTTATGATTTAGCATTAATAAAGGTGCAAAATAGTGCCTTTGCATATAGAAGATAATCACATTAATTAATCGGTGGAAGTTGAAAGAAGGCCATGAGTCCTTCTTCATCACGTTTAAACCCATGGTTTTCCTCTATTGATTACATTGTTTACGAATTAAGAATTATATTATGATGATGATGATGATGATGCATCAACATGTATCATCTCTTTTAATTAAACACCATGCTTAAGCATGTAGTACCAAATGCTTGTTTGATGAAAACCGTATTTATGATTTCGCATTTAATATGGTGTCAAAATAGTGCCATTGCTTAACTTTTATATATATATAGATTGTGGTTAATCAAAGTCTAAAGGAAAGTGTAACATCCATGACTGTTAGTGGTTCTGTTTATCTTGTATCTTTACTTGTGACAACATATTCCCTAAAGTCTACATAAACTTAAAAATATATCCATATGACTTGATCGGGTGATTAGAATCCTAAATTAATAATATCATATTGTTTGTTTATTTTTATAAAATTCCTAAAGTTGTATATATAACATTTTCTATAAACTTTTTATTTAATTTTTTTTGAAAGATTACATCCCCTCATATTAAATTTGTAAGTCCTTCCTATTAAATTTGTAACCTCCCACTATTTAATTTGTAATCCCTCTTGACTTTTCTTTTCACCTGACATATAAATGTAATGTTTCTTATGCCTTCGCATTTCTTTACTCAACTCCTCTTCCCAATTGCAACAAAGTCTACCCCCCCCCCCTTTCCATACTCTAGTTAAAAATTATAGGAAAACGGTTCGTAACTTTGAATAAAATAAATATTTTATTAGGTATGATTACAACGAAAGAAAAGAGTCTACTCTATTACAATACAAATGAAAGAAAATGATATACTCTTATTGCGATTATAAGAAAATAAAATACTACTACAAATGAAATGAAGTTACAATAGAAATAAATAAAATTGCAAGACTTATTTAATAAATATACAAAACAAATTGGAAGTGAATAGTTAAGAAATTTGTTTCTTATAGATTGACCACGGGTTTATTTGCAATTGACAATTTTAGTCCTTCTAGAGAGGTTTTTTAAGTTTAGTGGTTTTCTCATTCTCCCCTATTTCTTATTTGGGTGAGGCGGTGCTTTCTCTCTCTACTCCACTGCTCAGTCTCTCTCTACTCCACCGCTCAGGCGCTCTCTCTCTAAACATTCATCGGATTCTCTCGCCACAGATAGCGATATGCCCTTGCCAACGGCCGATTTTGCATGTACTGACGTTTATACAACGTCGGCAGTCGGCTTTCTGCTCTCTGGCAACGTAGAACCGCCGTAGTTTCTCCGTCACGACGCCGAACCATCGCCGGAGCACGGTTCATGACGGCGCGATTGTGACGTTGAAGAGACGACGGTCATCGGGAGATCCTTACTGTTACCGATTTTTGGTCAAAGAGAGCCTTAGGGCGATGACGATGGAAAGTTGAAACCCTTTCGCGGTGGCGGCAGAGGCGCTCGGCGGCGGTGTGGCGCCTTGGCGCAGCCGCTGGCCGTTTTTTGGTCCGCTTGGACATCCAAGCCTTACGGTTTTTGTGTTTTGGCTCCGATTCCGGCAAGGGCAGGCCGCCGACGGCGGCTTACCCGTCGGACGTAGAAGTGACGTTGACGGCGGTGGCGATTTAGGGTTTTTCGGTGATGCATGCTATTGTATCCTGCCGTATATTAATTTTGGAGAATCTGTGGCTAGCCACTAATTTGGGTGAAATTGTCGGTGACTTCTTAGATTTAATCTCTGATTTGTTTGCTCTTTTGGTTTTGACGAACCTTTTGGTACAATCTTTGATGGCAGTTCGGCGCCTGTGATTTTTTTTTACATTTGAAGTTACAGGGATGATGATGGGAGTTTGATGATGGTTTTTGCCAATGAATTTGTCCAGTTTGTTGCCTGAAATTGAGTTGCTGCACTGTGGCTATGATGACTTTAGTCTTTACGGATTTATATTCATATGGTTTTGGCTGCGGCATAGTGTTCTAGCTGTTGCCGTTACCCCGTGTGAGTCCCGTATACAATCTGAACGGTTATTGTTACCGTTATGATGATGAATGACTATAATCTGAGCCTTATATTATTTTTTACATATGTATCTATGTATACACATTGTCTAGCGTTTACTTTTGGCATAGCCGTCGACGTTACACTTTGCTACCGTCTTTTGCTACGGTAAAACCGGTGCCGATACACTGTTGCTATCGTCTTTTGGTACGGTAACTGGCGATCCGCTGATGTGTTAGCTTTTCACATTAATTTGTAAATATATCATTCGGTGAATCTGATGTGTTTCATAGCTTTTATTTCTTGCTTTATGTTGTTGCACGTTTTCTGACGCTAAGATCTGAGGATTCACTTCTGATGGACAGATATGCCCTAGATGTGAACGTAGAGAGAGCGGAAGATGTGATCACACATAAGAGAGTCTTGAAAATGGCAGAAGATCCTGCCAATAGACCTGCATTTGAAGTCCGTTTAGTGCAGGTAAAAATGTAACTGAAACCTTTGATTGTGGATCATCTTCATAATTTATTTATTTTTTAAACTAATTCTTGGATTAGGTACTTCATAAGTGTGATTTTGTTGGTTGAATTTAAGCCTTTAAGGCCTGACCTGGTCTGGTGTTGGGTAGAGCTCTGAGAAAGACATCTGCAAAGTTAATTTCTAATTCTTGAAGCCCGTTTGATTATCTTAAATTAAACCTATGTTAACATCTTTCTGGTAGACTTCACTTTCTTCACAGTTGTAAATTGCAATATGATTACGGAGGTCTTATTGATATGAAATCTTTTTGTGGGGTCTTCTAGATTCTTTTAGTGATTATGGTTTTAAGTCATGTAAACCAATTGATTAAGTTGAGTGGTCAGTAGGGGTTGAGGAGGTGTTTGTGGGCTGATGTCATGAAAATGAGATTATTAGAAAACGAGAGGTAGAGACTTATTTATAATATCATATTTTTAGTTGGTTGACTTTTATCATCAATGATTGATGCAAATTTAAATAATCTGACCACCCTGGTGGTTACTCTTTTATGAGCGTACACAATCTATCAACCTTAAATGTAACATATGCACTAGGATGACACAAGTCAAGGTTGTTGTGAAGTGCATTCAGGCGGTTGCAAAGGGCCATTCTGTAGTTGTTGATAACTAGGAAGTTTGTTATTTCTTTATCTTTTTTCGGCTCTGTTTCTATTGTTTTTGTCACATGATGGATTTGTGTTACTATACTTTGAAGGTTGTATGCGTAAAGTTAGTATATTACATTTTCTTCCATAGATTATTTTGTTCATTAACTTGATATTCATAAAAGAAAAATCAAATGTAATTCTCATATGTGTGTGTCCTGTATTTTTGCATTTTTGCAGGTTGGTCTTTTGCAATTTGCTACTGTGTTTTGTGCTTTGGTAGGTGTCTTTGCTATCAGTGAGTGTTCTCTCTATTGTATCTTTTATCAAATATGTCTTTAGTAGTGTTGATTTTGTTGTATGTTAAGTTTTAATATTTATTTTTTGTTATAAATTGTTCTTATGGTGTAAAGTATTTTGTTTCTACAAGTTTTTTAAGCATTGGTAGTTTCTCTTAGTTTTTATGTTGTAAACATTTATTAGGTGAAGTTAATACGTTTTTATGTAATTTTCACTCAAAAGTTCCATGTTCTGTTGCCTAAATTTATGATTCTGCTTCAGATTGGATCATCAAAAGGATGTCTCTTCCATAGGGTCATCCCGAACAGGTTAGTTTAGCGCTTGGGTTTCACATTGCGGTTTCTAAACCATTTGTTTTGGTTCTTTTTTTTATTTTATTATTTCGTTGGTTCTATATCGTCAACAGGTAATCAAGGTTCAATCAGAT
Source organism: Deinandra increscens subsp. villosa (assembly GCA_039602395.1). Taxonomy (NCBI): domain Eukaryota; kingdom Viridiplantae; phylum Streptophyta; class Magnoliopsida; order Asterales; family Asteraceae; genus Deinandra; species Deinandra increscens. The sequence goes on from JBCNJP010000436.1 coordinate 14,784, forward strand.
TCATATTTGACTTAGTGCTACATGACACGGTGAAGGTTATCGCAAATCATCTATAGGATGTCTCTTCCATAAGGTCATTCTGAACAGGTTAGTTTAGGGATGTTTATTAGTCTACAATTCCAACCCCGCGGCAACGCGCGGGGTGGGTCAAACAACTCGTTAATTATAAGAACAAAATGACAGAAGGTTTAAAATAAAAATAATGTTATGGAAAGACAAGATTTGGAAAAACATTTATTTAGTAAAAGGTTTGAGAAGTTTTATGATGAAGACATAAATGAATAAAGCTTTATAATTTCAAAGATTTATGAAAAAAGGAAGAAAAGCAAGAAGACATTGCGGAAGGTTTCGGGTCAAATCTGGATCCCTTAAAACAAATTTCTGGTCTACCGAAAAGCCGTTTTGTTTTCCAGGGTACAATCGCCTAAACCGATTATACGGTCGGGATAACTCTAAGCCCGAGGTTACCTTTGAGTTCTTGAAGGTCTTGACGAACAGGATGAAGATCTTGAGCCTGGTCGAGAGAGAGAGAGAGAGAGAGAGAGAGATAGAGAGAGAGAGAGAGAGAGAGAGAAAGAGAGAGAGAGTTGAGAAGAGAGGAAGAATTATTTGTGAATTCGGTGTGTGAGCTTCAACTAACGAGTCTGTATTTATAGTGGTTTAGGAGCCTTGGGGAGCAATCAGAATTAATTCGTAGTCAAACTTGTCGGGTTTTACAGTGGGATCCGGGTTACCGATTTTAATTTTCTAAAACCGATTTAAAGATAAAATTAATTCTAAATTAATTTAGCAGCGGAAACGAATTAACACGCGGACGCAACTGTAACAGGATCAATCACCGACACGACAAACACAGAAAATATATTTATTTAAATAAATAAATAAATACATAAATAAATAAAATATCTAATAGATTAGATATACCTTGGCGGGATCCGAGCAACCGCTCGAGACACCCGGATTCAACGGGCTCGCGCTAGGACGAACCGTGACGTCAGTCTCGAACCTTCGAGACAGATCATCGACGACGGCAGCGGCGGCGGCCATAGGTGGCGGCGGCGGCAGTGGCGGCGGCGGTGGTAGGGATACCATCGGTGGTGATGACAAAACCTTCTCCGTCGGGATGGCCACCGGAACCGATCCCACGACAAACGATTCGCCGGAGATCGGAGGAGGTACGGCGGCGGCAGTGGACGGGTAGAGCGGCGCCGGCCACGACGACGTGACCGGACGCGGTGGCCTCGGCTGCGCCGGCAGCGCGAGGACCACCGGTCGGTCGTCGCGCGGTGGCGCGTTAGAGGCAGCGGCGGCGGCTTGAGCCGCGGCGGCGGCTCGGGCTGCGGCTTCGGCTTCGGCTCGGGCTGCGGCTTCGGCTCGGGCTGCGACGGCTTCGCTCTCGAGACGGGCACAGATACTGGCAAGACGAGGGTCCATCGGTGATGACGATGGTGGTGGTGGTGGCGCACGGTAGGGGCGACGGCGGTGGAGGAGCCGGCGGCTCAGTTCGGCGCCGAGAGAGAGAGGAGGGAGGGGATTAGGGTTTTGTGACTTGTGTAGCAATCTATCCCCTCTCCCTCCTTTTTAATAAAAATCGCGGACCGGGGCTCCTGACGGACTGGGCCCGGTCGCGATTCCTCTTTAATCCACCAACCGATCAGTCTGTTAATCCGGTAACAACTGATCGGTTCGTCTTTTGTTTAGCGAGTATTTTTGAACCGACTGTATTGTCATTTTTAAATAAATAATTAATATTTATTTAATTCACCATTTAGTTCGTTTATATCTAATTAACAATTAATTAGATTTAATAGTCCGTTGACCCAGGTGTAACTCTTACGGGTCAATATCGGTCGGGTTCGTTAATTCGTCGGGTCAGGACACCCTTGTTTCCAACAAAACTTTGCATTAAACGTCTTTAATGCAAATTAATCTTTAATTGAGGCAAAATTCCTTAATTTCTCAAATCGCGTTTTCACAGCTGTTTTCGGGTGAACTGGCGCTTCCGGACCAACCTTCCGGCTGAACCATCCGCTCGAACTTCAACCGGAATATTTTCTGGCTGAACTTGGTTTGGCCCGGACCACACAGGTCTGCTTGAACCACCTTCCTGCTAAACTGGTTCCGCTCGAACCTGTTCTAACGGTTTAACTCTACACATTCCGCTTCAACGTATCCGCTTGGAATTCAACCGGACCAACATCCGGTTGAACTAAAAAATAATAAGGCGACTCTCAAGCGCCCATTGCGAAGTGTAAAGTGCGCCATCAAAGCGCCCCATTGCGTCCATACGCCCACGCCACACGCGCGCATGTGCGAGTGCGAGTTAGGGGTGCTTCGCACCTCTCAGGGTCCAAGGGATGTGTCATACTCAAGGAAACAATAGTTGGTAAGGTTCATTCCTTATAAACCACCTTAGAATTCATCCCTCAACCAATGTGGGATAAGTTCCACTTCATTTTTCTTTATGTTTTCGCAGCTTCCATTGCTGTGAAACCTCAACTTTGAGCTCGTTATCTCATTCATATGAGCTCGATTTTGGACGTCGTTTGGTGCGTTGGAAAACCCTCACAACGTACTACGCTAACCAAGAAAATACAACTATAACAACCTATGTTATCTATATTTTATTTATGTCCAAAGTTGATGAAAAACTAATTTTCACACTTAGTGAAAAAACACATTTTCCATTAGTTTTTCTCCCAAAATTTCAACACTCCCCCACATGAATGGGTATCAATCTATTCTTCAAGAATCAAAGGCAATTTCGACAGTCCAGTATTGCAGGATAGGTAGGTGTCCCCTTTGAAACCTCCCTTGTGAAGCATACTTAGGTTACTGGTGTTTGGTAGACGAGATGTCTTTGAACCAACTGACCGCTTGTGTAACCGTTATTATACTCACACAATACTTTCTCTAACTTGGTTACCCCTCATTGTTGTGTCCAATCATGGTCCTAGAACACTTGCCTGGTTCTGCGAGAGCTCTAGTATTTGTGTCCAACAAATCCATTCGAAGCGACCACACTTCTCTCTTGCATAGGTGATTACCACAATCATTAAAAGCATTGGTATAATATGATTTACTCAAAAGTATCTATGACTTACACAAAGTCATTGACCATCGTATGATTAACCTCACACAATTCAATGATTGGTGATAGGAATGGACTAGGAAGCACTTAGCTCCCTTTTAAGAATTTTAGGTCCCCCCCCCCCCCCCCAGTGACCTTAGTCGATACAATTAGGTTGTCATATTGAACCTAGAGCATGGGATCTCTAATTTCATAGGTTAAGTTTTCATTCGCATTAACTTTGACCCTGTGGGCTTTAGTCTCATTCCTTAACTTGATCTCTTATCAACCCGCAGGTTGTTGGATCCAAAGTAATTATCTATGACTTTACCAAGTCAACAAAGATAATTTGCAATCAAGATCAGTTATTATGATGTGTTTTTAACTTGCAAGTTAATCATTTTGATCATAGTGTACCCCACTTAGTTATACAAGCATGGATTACTGAAATTCTTATCGCTTTGAAGGTGAACACATCCTGATGACTATTGTGTACTCCACTTAGTCATATGTTTGCAATTCTCTTTGCCAAACATCAATGAAATGAAAGGCACCCCCACATTTAAGTGTTACTGAAAGTCATCCAATTGGGGTGATGAACGGTTCTCCCTTTCTTCATGGTTATGAGAATATGAGAGAAATTTTCATAATACCATTTCAAACTACCACGAATGTTGTTTCTTAAATGGTCTCTTCCCCACATTGCTTGCATTCCAATAAGCTTTATGTAACACTACCTATGGTTACACTTGGACCATCCTAATTTGAACAACCTATGTATCATTCAGGCCCGCAAGTTCAGCTCAGCTCATAAGAGCTTTTAGGTTGATGCAAGCAACACTTGCTTTTTCTAAGTTTATTAATACAAGCATCTTGTACTTAGAATAAATCTAAGTCAACTTCTATGACATACCTAGAAGCGAGTTGTCCTCATTTTACTAGATAACATCTAGTTCATCATGTTCCTTAGACCAAATGGACATTGTTTTTAACGTTTGTCTTAGCACAAAACCGTTATTGTGCTTAGGTGTGTCGAATGTTATAGTTGATGAATATCCGTAGAGCATTACAATCGACCTAGTATGCTTTTGACAAATGATGCATCATTCTTTTACAACCGTAATGGATATCGCGACATCCATTTCCACATTCACACGTCCACTTAGAGAAGTTCGTGAAAGTACACCAAACATATTGCATGTAATTTCATATGTATGTTTGAGACGTAGTCCATGTCATGGTCTTTTGCCTTGATCTCCAAGGCGTCACCATTGACTCTTAAGGAACTCAACATGAGCCTTAATACGAGTCAATTGGGTGAATACATTCATAACTAATATGAATTAAATATACAGTCACTATTGTTAGGGGTGTAGTCAAACCAACTGACACCTAGCAATCATGGCAAACTCATTCCACGAGTGATGTATAGGTCATTTGTTGTCTTTGATCAACTATATCTTTAGGATATTCTTCTAAATAATATTAGAGTCATCAAAGACAATTTTTTTTTTTTTTGAAACGGCAAAATAACACTAAGACAAACCAGCAAGGAGCTGGAAAAGATACAGAGTCCAAAGAGTCAAAAACAAGAAACAAAAAGGACAAGACACAAAACAACATACAATTGTAAACAAAATTAACACACCACGATCAGATATACCATCGAACAAATGAAGCAACCCAGCACCCAAAACCATCATTACGTATGCCAACAAGCTTTTCTACAAATAACCCTCAAGAGCCATATACACCAACTTTTCCACTTTTAGCCTTGCAGCCATGGTAGACAAAACTCAGTTGTCACCATCATAACACGCATGAATTTTCATTGGAAGCCATTAACAGCCCAACCCCAAAGCCGGGACAGCAGGAAAGCCCAGAAAATCAAACCCCGATAGAGCAAGCTCGTATTCCCTGGACCAGCCCACAAGCGGAGGATACAATCGACGGAGAGGATGGGCGAAGCCCTAACAAAACCCACCGACGAGATCACTAGCCCGTTGCGAACCGGACAAGAATCACAGGTGCGCTAACAGGGATGAAAATCCACCCCCGACATCCAAACCAACTTCAAAAAACAGTACAGCCCAAACGACCCAAGCAGGGATCAAAAAGAGATCAACTTTAACCAACCCCCAAGAGCAGCGCCTCTCCATCCAACCACCTTATTATATATCAAAAGGTTTGTCGATTTTTTATTTTTTATTTTTTATAGCCAGCAGCCTAGAAAATAATGGGAGGTATCCAGATCTTATCCACCATAAGTAGCCACTAGTAAGTCAGCACCCTCACAGCCCCATCACTTCATTTCCACAAAACCGCTAGGGATCGTGGCATTTTGAAACAGCACCCAGCATGTCTTCTTTTTCACCAACAGCAATCACCCATCTACCCATATTTCATGACCCCTTGCCCTTTATCTTCTAACCAAGATTCAAAATAGAGATCAAGGGATGAACCGCTGTAAGAGACCCAACCCCACCCCGCTGCCCGAACAGACCCCAACAGTGCCCATAACACACGAAACGAAAACACCAACACGAAATGAAACACACACACGAACCGACGTACCTAAACCATCTGCCACACAGAGATCGCCCCACCCCATTTGCATCCCACACCTAGAGGCACTAGGCACACACACCAAAACTCACACAACCCGGCAGATGGTTACAGTACACCCCAAGACTCACGCACCCCAAGAGATAACCCATAACCCCCCGCCCAGGATAAACACCAAGGGAACCAGCCCCAGAGTTTGTCATTCACAGCCCACTTCATGGTCCAGCCCCAACCAAGACCCACCCATGAAAAGCCAGTTACCAACTGAATGGATTCCATTCTTCCCAAGACAAATCTGTCATCTTACTCCTGTTCCTTAACCATAAGTAAGACAGAACCTTTATGTTATTCATTATTTCCGCCTCCGATGGTAGTCGGTTTTCAAACACCTTTTTATTCCTTGAGGTCCACAAGACCCACAAAGTCGTCAACACCACTCCATAAACTAGTTTACGCCGAATTTCCCCCAAAGGAAAGTTCCAAAACCCATCCAGCAAGTCCCCTACACAACTATATGTTGAAATAGGAACCCTGCACCATTGTCCCACGACCACCCAGATGATACTCGAAAGACCACAGCCCAAAAGCCTATGATACACCGACTCTGGGGCCCCTTCACATACCGGACATGTGATCTCCACCTGCACCCCCCTTTTGACAAGCTCACCCCTTACCGGAATCCTTCCAAGGAATGCCTTCCACCCAAACAAATTGACTTTAATGGGAACCCAGTTTAACCACATAAAATCGCCTTCAAAGGATCCAAAGAGCTTTTCTTGAATGAGTTCCTTTACAAGCCCCACCTCAAAGTCCTCCACAAATTCAGCACCCCATCCCCATTTGTCCCTTTCATTAGAGAGCTTAACATCACCAATCATGACTTCACAATCTTCAATTACCTCCTTTAGATGCGTTTGATGGCCATCCGACACCCAATCCCAGATAAAACTAGCCCTATCCCCAACCATCAGAATCCTACTCCTCACTTTGACATTTTTTACCCTTTCAATTTTAAAAAGCTCCGGAAAAATATCTTTCAGTCTCCCAAAACCCGACCAGTTGTCTAACCAAAACTCCGCTACTGAGCCATCCCCGATTTTACACCTTAACACTCGATAGAAATCCGCCCCCATTTTCTCAATCTCCTCAACCACACCCACAATATGTTTCCAAGGCCCCCGCACCAACCTGTTACATGGGATTGTATCCCATTTGTTTATTCTACCGTGAATCCCTTTTACCACCGAAGCCCACAAAGAATCCCCCTCCTCTTTTAACCTATGTATCCACTTGACCAATAACCCCAAATTTGCCGCCCGTATTGACCCGATGCCCAAGCCCCCTAACTTCTTTTTTGCCATCATCCTATCCCAAGAAATCCAAGCAATTTTACGTCTCTCAGCCCCCCACCCCACACAAAATTCCTTCTAATTCCTTCAATTTTCTTTACCACTTTCAAAGGCATTTTAAACAAGGAAGTGAAATATTGGGGGATCGCCCCCAACACAGCTTTTGCTAACGTGTATCTACCCCCAAACGAAAGACTTTTCCTTTTCCAGTTCGATAGTTTCTTGCTGATCTTATTAATCACCCCTTCCCAGCTACTCACCCTACCCATGTTAAGCCCAATCGGAACGCCCAAGTACGTAGCAGGAAGGCTACCCGTCTTACAATGTATTAAGCCAGCCAACCCAACCAACCCACCCTCATCCAGTCCCACCCCAAATAGGATACTCTTTTGGAAACTCACCTTAAGACCCGATGCAAGGTTGAAACATCTTAGTATACGAGCCAGGTTCAAAAGATTACCCGCCGACGCTTCACCCATAAAGACAACATCATCTGCAAAAAACAAATGGGTTAGTGTAGGACCCCATTCGGGATATGGACCCCTCTAAAGACCCCAATCTCACTAGCTCTCAATGTAATAACGTGGAGGGCTTCCATCACCAACGCAAATAGCATCGGGGATAGTGGATCCCCCTGTCGAAGTCCTCTAGTTGCAAAGTATTCTTTCGTCGGAGACCCGTTTACCAACACAGACGTCGATCCCGATTCAAGGCAACCCCTGATCCATTTGCGTCACAACCCAGGGAAACCCATATGACACATAATGTCATCCAAAAAGTTCCAGTTAACCGAGTCGTATGCTTTTGCAAAGTCCACTTTGAACATCAGTGCCTCCCTCTTGGATTTCTTAAGCCACGCGATCACCTCATTCACAATCATGGGCCCATCCAGAATATACCTACCCCTAACAAAACCAAACTGCGTGCTACTCACCACATATCCCACGACCCTACTTAGCCTAGTAGCCAGACATTTAGCGATAACTTTATAAATTGCCCCAATAAGCGAAATCGGTCTGAACTCTTCAACAACTTGTGGATCCTTTACCTTTGGAACCAAAGCTAAGAATGCAGCATTACACCCCTTACTGATCTTTCTGGATTCATGGAACCTCTCCAAAATCCGCACAAAATCCACCTTGAAGATATCCCAAAATTTCTTGAAGAACCCAAAGCTGAACCCATCCGGACCCGGGCTCTTCTCACTACCACAATCCCATACAGCTTGTTTGATCTCTTGGGCCGAGAAAGGGCAAATCAAACTCGCAATCTCAGCCCCCCCAAGTTTCTTAAAACCCCTCTCCTCGATACGAGGCCTCTGCACTAACGGTTCCGTGAAACGATCCTGAAAGTGTAGCCATACAACATCTTTTATTTGCCTAGGATTAGTAACCCAATGTCCTTCTATCCTCATGCCCAAAATGCTATTATTTAAAGCCCTAGCATTAATCACACCATGACAAAACCTACTGTTCTCGTCCCCCTCCACAGCCCACTTAATTTTCGCCTTCTGTTTCAGGTCTCTCAGCCTAATATCCTCCAATTCTTTCACCCTCTTCAACCACCCCACCCGCTCCTCCTTTTCATTATCAGACAAGTTCCTCCCCTCAGCCTCCTGCTCAATTTTCAGTAACCTCTCTTTAATCTCCCTGCTCTCCTTTTCCTCATCCAGTTTTGTCTTAGCCCACCAAACTTTGATTGCTTTCTTAATTTCTTGAAGCTTTAAAAGCAGGTTCCTATCGAGTTCAGTTCCCTTTGGGGCCAATGCATACGCAAACCTAATAGTTCCTTCAAAATCATCCCTCGAGAACCAAGAGTTAAAACACTTGAAGGCTTTCGGCCCGAAATCCACCCTCCCCACAACTAGCCGCACAGGGCAGTGATCGGAATGTAGTCTCGGCAAAGCAACTACCGCCGCTGAGGGCCAACACGCCAAGAACTTCCTACAAAACATGATCCTATCTATCTTGCTCAATTTATCTCCCCTAGTATTCATATACGTAAACTGATGTCCCCCCATGTTCGGATCAACTAGCTCCATATTATTTATAAATGCATTAAAATCCCGAGCCGTGACACTACAAAAGACAGAATTACTTCTCTCCCTCTCATACCTAACAGCATTAAAATCACCCATTACAACCCCACATCCCCTACCATCTAAGCTTCATCCCCTTTAATTCATTCCAAACTTCCCTCTTTTGACAAGGCGTTTTCGGCCCATACACGTTTACAACGATCATAGAATCATCATATCCCTTTAACTTACCTTTTACAGCAACGAAATTTCTATTTATCACTGCCTCCTCCTTCTTGAATACATTTGGGTCCCATATACTAATAATACCACCAGATCTACCAACTGCCTCCGCCGCTGCGAACTCAAAATCCTGTGACCCCCAAAGCCGCTCCACTGGAATGCTACTCGTATCCTCTACCATCGTTTCCTGCAAGCATAAAAAAGAAATACAGTTATCTAATTTTAATTTCCTTACCCAACCGTGTTTATGGTCACGTCTGACCCCTTTAATGTTGAGAGACAAGTAATTCATTTCGGATTTAGATCGTAGACTTCATACATTAAGCTTTTAAGTTGTTAAGTATTTTTTATACTTTACGTTACGTTATATATAACATTACAACTTTTATGTGACCATGTTATATTCATGCACAAAATCAAAATCCTTAATTTTAAGCATATAGGAAGAAAATGGAAACATCATGTAAACATAAACCGTAATTTTGTCATAATCCCAATCAACCCTGAAAAGGATCCCAACCCTCTCGGCCTTCGTCTCCGACTGACCGTCTCTGTTTTCATATTCTCCACTCTCTCGCTTTCGCCGGTAACTCTCATCTCTCTCTCTCTCTCTCTCTCTCTCTC
>JBCNJP010000437.1:0-24661 GCA_039602395.1 Deinandra increscens subsp. villosa
CATGTTTGTTCTTTGTGTTAAGTAGGGTCTGAGCGTGAGAGATATTCATAAGTGTGTGTTTTCATGGTGTATTCTATGTGTCTGTTCTCTGTGATTATGATTGTAATTGTTCTTCTCTAGATCAATAAAACAATCATTATGATTACTCGTCTCGTATCCAAATAGCTAGATTCAGTAGATGATCCGATGCTCACGACTTTTCAAGTGGTATCAGAGCTTTCTGATTCATTCTACTGATCTGTGGTTGCTATTTTCGGATTTTTGAAACTTTTTGGTGTTTTTCGAGTGTGTTTAAGTGAGTTCAATCAAATATGTCAAGAAATCAGTGTCAAATTTGTTCCTAAATTGTTCTTCATCACTTTTCCTGATCAACTGCTGCGAGTTTCGTCAAAATTCGTCCAAATTCAAACTTTTTGAGAAAACTATGTTGATGTTCGGACTAACCGTCGTCCGAACTTGAGGTTCGGCAGAATAACTGCTCCGAACTTAGAGTTCGTCTAGAGTTTGTTGAGAGTTCGAAACATCTTCTGGTTCGTTTAAGGTTCGTTCGAAGTTCATCGTGTTTTCTATTCGGAAGAGGTTCGGGTGTTGTTCGTTGAGAGTTCATTGAGGGTTCGGTGGTATTACATTCGGAAATGGTTCGTTCGAGGTTCGGTACTTTGTTAAAGTTCGGGAAGAGTTCGGCCAATCAGTTTTTTGAAATTTTCTACGATGTCAGAATTTCATGCTTTTGCCGCGATGCAGAATGCAATGCAGACCATGATGAATTTTGATAACGAAATTGGAACAAGTCAGAAAGTTCCCAAGTTATTGAAGTTGGAAGATTATCAGAATTGGAAGGAACGATTTTCTGCTTACATAAGCACGAATGATATCGATTTATGGATTCCAATCAAGAAGCTTTATCAACATCCGACGATCAAGGAGATTTCAAGGAAGTTCATACATTCGACATTGCTGAAAGGAAATCATACGAGCTTGAACAAAAAGTTTTTGGTTATCTTACGATGGCATTACCCATTAAGTTGTTACATCAATTTAGTACGTGCAAGAAATCAAAACAATTGTGGGATGCTTTATCGGCTAGATGTGAAGGTAATGATGACTACAAGAAGAGTCGAAAAATGTGTTGAATAAAGAATTTGATAATTTTCAACATTATGACAATGAAAACATTACCGCTCTTCTTTCACGGTTTTCACATCTGATTAGTGAATTAAATGTAGTTGGAATTGAGAAAACCAATGCAGATTTGAAAGAAAAGATTATGGAAGCTTTGCCTGAAAAGTGGGAAAACTATGTTTTGTTATTCACTCATGATAAAGAATACTCTACATTGACATTTCATGAGCTTACAAGAAAACTTCATGCTCAGGAAATGGAAATGCTAAATTCAAAGAAGTCAACTGCAACGTTACAAAATCCTGAGTTGTATCATGGAGAGAATACTGCTAGTATGAATGCTAAAACTAAACCAAATCTGGGTTCTGCACCAAGTGTTGCTTTTATGGCTGGAGTTTCTGGAAATTCTGATTCTTCAAAAGGTTATAGTTTTACAATTCCAAATTCATCAAGTCGATTTAATGAGCTTGATGATGATCAATTAAATGAGTTATATATGGCCTGTCAACTTGTTATGTTAACTCAAAGGTCACAACGCTATTATAAGAAGACTGGAAAACAAACTTTTAGTGGCAAATTGGGTTTTGACAAATCAACAATCAAGTGTTACAAGTGTTCGAAGCTTCAACATTTTGCTAGAGAATATCAACAAGCACATGTTAGCAAACCCGGTTTTACACAACCATCATCAAGTAATGCAAATAAGACAACTTTAACGAGTCAAAATGATGGTGTTTATGATTGGGGTAAACATTTTGATTCATCTGCTTTGATTGTCACTCATGATCAACAAGCAGATTATAGTTTGAGATACAAGTTCAGATACAAGTTCAGCACCAAGTTCCTATGAATCTGCTGAAAACATGGAAAGTTTGTTGAAAGAAAATGCTTCGTTATTGAATAAAATTCAAAAGCTTTATGAGGAATTTAAGTTGGTTAGTTCAGATTTGGAAATTTCTAAGGAATATGAGAAGGAATTAGTTTTAAAAAATGAATGTTTGATTACCGAGATCAAATTGCTGAATGAAGTTTTAGAAATATCAAAACAAGATAGAAAGAATGTTGAAGCTACAAATGCAAAGATCTGTGAAGAGAGGGATGAGCTGATTAATGAAGTCAAGAAATGGAAGGATGAAGCAGAAGATGCTGCAAATGATTTTCAGAATCTTTTTGATAAGTCAAAAATCAAGCTTGATTTGCTTACAAAGAATGCTGAAGAATCTGCTGCTAAGATTGAAAGTTATCAAGCTGTTATGGAGAAGTATTTGGATAAGAAGCGTGAATTGGTAAGTGTGAATAAAGTTCTAGTAGCAAATTTGGAGATTTAAAAGCAGAATGAAGATAAATTGAAGAAGGAGTTATTTGAAGGGTTGGAAAATCTTCGAATGCAGAAATTTGAAACACATAAAGTTGCAAAAAAGATTGATAGCTACTGAGGAAGAGTTGCCTGAAGCTCAAAAGCAAATTTCTGATTTAAAGATTCAAGTAATTGATGCCAATCGCTTGTTGAATAATGTCTCCAATTCTCAATTGTTCACAAGCTTTTTAGCTAACATTTTGAGAAAATGTTTGATAAGACAGCTTCACCCACTGCTCATATCAAAGAAACTTTCAAAGAAGTGAAGGAAATGGTTGAAGAAGTTGATTATTCAAAGTCTTCATCTACTACTGAAGAAGAAAAAAGATTGTGAAAAAGAAGAAAAACAAGAAGACTAAGAAGAAGAAGGGAACAAAATTTGAGATTCCTCCAGCTCCACAATTTGTATCGGGTTCATCTTCAACTGATAATGAGAAGTCCGCTACCTCAAGTGAGAAAATTCGGTCTCAACCTGAATTTGATGCGACATATTTCTATGAGCAGAAAAATATTAAAGAAATCAAAGCTGAATTTTCAAAGTTAGCAAATAATGGACACCAGAATTCAAATTCTCAGGACAAAGTTTTTGGGAAGAATGTTGGTTTGGGTTTTCAATCACAAAATGTCAAAGCTAAGGAGGTTCCAGCATCCGCACCCTAAGATTTGAAGAAGCTTAAAATGAAGCAAGTGAAGAAGGAAGTTTTCAAGGCTGAGAAGATTCAACCTGAGCGATTTTATAAACTCAAGGGTTCGGAACATATATTCTCTGACAAAGAGTTTCCTCTTCATTGCGTGTATGCTAGGAAAATTTCTGAAGTTTTTGAGAAGAATGATGCATCAAGAACCTTGAAGAATCAAACAACAAAATTTTCTTCTGATGGTTCTCATTCTCGAAGCCCAAAATCTAAATGGGTTCATGATCATCGCCGACAGGTATATGATTCTTTTTCTGATCATGTTTGAGATATTCATGTGTTGTGATTCTGTGCACGCACCTAAAAGGTGGGACAAAACTAAACGTCTATGTTATGTTTGCTGCCAAATAGGGAATATGGCAAAAGATTGTCCACTTCCTACTGAATCAAACCAAAGGTCTCAAAAGATACCAGTTTTTGGTAAACCTGCCAAACCAAAATTCTTTGATGAACAAAGCAGAGTTTTTGATGGATGTGAACCTACATTCTTTCTAAAGCAAAAACGTTTTGTTCCTATGTTTCAAAAGGTTCAAAATATAGGTTCTTCATCACAGTCACCTGTGATTGATTCATCAAAAACTGAGTTACCAAAACAGTCACAATACTGGAAACCACAAGTGGTTTCAAAGCAAAACCAGGACACTGGTCGACCAGAAGCAGTCGCTTCGGGTAAAGTTAAAAACTAATGAGTTTGACTAGTGTGCAGGTACTTCTAGAAGACCTATCGACGATTGCAAAGTTATTGATGGAGGAGTATTTTTCTTAACTTAAATTGCTTGTAATATATTTTTCTAGCCTGCAAATTTTCTGAAATTCTTAAACCGCAAGGTATCAGTGTTGATTGATCAATTTTTATTTCTTTATGCATTTTAGATTGCTTAAAAATCCAAAAATACAGTTTTGTTTTTGTAAAATGAAAATCCAAAAATAGAGTTTTCATTTTAAGGGGGAGAAATGCATGTAAGGGAGAGAAATTGTGAAAATACATGTTATGGGAAGAAGGTGAGTATATACAAAATATATAAAGAAGGTGAATACATGCACAATATATAAGGAAGGCGAATACATGCACAATATATAAAATTTTGAGAAATTGATCATTGGGAAATGATGGTACATTGGCTTACGTATCTGACTCATGGATAGAGTAGATGAAAAAGGGTCATAAGATCATTGTTTGTTTGTTTGGCTCGGCAAATCAGATCGTATTTAGGTGTGATATACACTAAATACTAATGCTTGACCATGTGGATAACATCTTGATGCGTATTTCATGACAAAAAGAAAAATAAGTGTGAAAATCAAAATGAGAAGTCACTGTGTATATATGTGTTCATTTTGCAAAGATTTAAACTTGTTTGATTTTATTTATTTTGTCAAACGATCGGACTTTCTCTGCGTGTCCACAAGACCGACCTGATTGTTGTTCATTTGACATTCTGCTTTATTTTCTTTGGTGTTTCGTATAACTCATCGGACTTTCTCTGCGTGTACAGGAGTACCGACCTGATTGTTGTTGGGTTATACAATTTCAACTTGTTTTATTTTTCTTATTTTGTTAAATCCGAGGCTTTATCTGCGTATCGAAAGATCGACCTTAAGGTAGACGATTTAACATTCTTATTTCTTTTTGCATGGAACACAGTTGACGATATCATGAAAATATTATACTTTGTGAAAATTCACAAGTGTAATCACACAAAAAGAAAAGAAAAAGAAAAAAAAACAAAAAGAAAATGTCTAAATATGACTGATAGTGTGGGATACACTGGTCAAAGTAAATCTAATTAATATATCCAGATGTTACGAGTATGATTCTGCCTTAGTTTAATATGGACAAATTATAACGGCAAACATCATGACTTATGTGCTTCGATTAGTTGAAATTAAAGTGTAGTTCAGTGCGTCATGTCGAATATGATCCCGTATTGTGATCTTTCTCATACCAAATATAGTGTCTGATTCTGTATTGCTTTTACATTTCATTTTAAATACAAAAAGATTTTTGGTGTGTTTTAGCATAATTTTTGAAAAATCAAAAGATTTTAGGTTTGTTTTGATATAAATTTTCTAGAGCCAAAAATATTTTGATTCTGCTTTATTTTCGTTGATCAACACGTGATACAAATTAAATTTTCAAAGTCATATCTTGGAGTCTCTAAGAAACATTTTGCGCCAAGATTATATAAATTTTGAGCAGGTTGCTAAAGTGAAAGAAATCACAACTTCAAGTCTTCTGAAGCTGTTGATAAAGACCAGAGAATCACCAGACATTATCAAGTATTCAAGATCAAACTACGATCAAGTTGAGGAGGAGTTTGTTCGAAGATTCATTTCATTGGACGAACGAAGTCTACACTTGAGGGGGAGTTTGATTGAAGATACTTTTGTGATGATGTTGAAGAGATACTGCACACGACGAGGGGGAGTTTGTTGATACCTGATTTGTGCGTCGTGTGAAGTACCGAGTTACATCAAGTAAAGAACAAGTTCAAGCTAAAGTGTGACTGGCCGAACCTGGTCCGAACCTGGAGTTCGGATCAGGGCGAACCTCAGGTTCGGCTGAGGTTCGGCGAGTCAGTATAAATACATGTTTGTTCTTTGTGTTAAGTAGGGTCTGAGCGTGAGAGATATTCATAAGTGTGTGTTTTCATGGTGTATTCTCTGTGTCTGTTCTCTGTGATTCTGATTGTAATTATTCTTCTCTAGATCAATAAAGCAATCATTATAACTACTCGTATCGTATCCAAATAGCTAGATTGAGTAGACGATTCGATGCTCATGACTTTTTAAGATGGGAACCCTAAAACTTTCAAAGTTTCATAATCGAAAAAGTGAATATTCAAAAGCAATCAATGCAGGGATGGTAAATTTTTATCTTCATGGAAAGGTGGTGTATTCTGATGTTCATGCGAACTGATATGTCGAAGCTTTCGGTTATGGTTTGGAACTCTCTAATCAAATGCCCGATACAGTGTTAAGTCATGAAGTTGACGTTATAGCCTTTTATTGTTAATATTTTGATGGATTTCATTCTGAGTGGGAATTTCTATGATTGAATATGCTGATTGTGTTTGTTTTCATAATGATCAGAATGTATTACAATTTGGTGAAGATTGAATATTTCAGTCAAATGAAGTGATGTTTGTGGATTTTGTTTTTTATTCATGACGATTAAATGAAGTGATCCTGCATCTTGATGTCATATCCGCTGTGTGAACTGCCGCCGTTGCCGCCCTTATGGCCGCCACCGTCGTCTCCCCTCCTTTCTAGGTCCGTCGCGTATCAAACCCTAGATCGCCGTCGCGATCTAGCATATCTCCGTTTCGCGCGACACCATAACCACTCGTCTTGTCGTCGCCGTTACGATATCGCGAGTGCGAGCTTTGTCGCCTTAATCGTTCATCCGTCTAGGCTAAACCCTAGACGTTGTCATAGTCTTTATTCGTTAGTGCTCGATTGTCACCACCATAAACTGAATCGTTGCAGTTTTCAACGAATCGGTTAAAAACGGCTTTGGCGATTTGCTAAACGATTTGATCCGAACGTCGGATCGGTTATTCCGTGAAAACCTAGCGTCGTAACGTTGTTCCTCGGTGTCTCTAGCGTTTGTTAGATCACAGACTTGAACTGGATAGACTCTGGACAGAAACTTACAAAGAATTACAAAGACGAAACTATTTATACTCGTGTAATTATGCCCGAACCTGGACAGTCCGAATCCTGTCCGAACTCCCTCCGAACTTGGAGTTTGTCTAAGGTTCATACGACTTCGAACCTGGATTTTGGCTAGGGTTCCGACCCCAGTTCATGTCTTAGTCAACTCAGTTTGTTTGACAATTCGAACAATAACGGCCACACAAGGTTCATGTATCAACACTTTACAAGCTTTGTTGTTTGTGTCATTCAAAAGTTTTTCAAAATGAGTGAACTCAGTTTAGGGTCTTCAAACGGTAGCGCTAACAAACCACCAATGTTCACTCCTGATTACTTTGGTACCTGGAAACTCAGGATGGAAGGTTTTGTTAGGATCTTAGATCGCCATATATGGAAGTCCTTGACTGAAGGTTCCTACACTCCTATGGTCTAATCAGTTGATGATGCTGAAGTCAAAATACCAAAACCTTTAGACAAATACGTTGAATCTGACTATGCTGCTCTTGAATTTGACTACAAAGCATATTGTACTCTACAGGCTGCACTTCCCAACTCCATCTTAAGTGGGTTTAAATGATACAAAACTGCAAATAGCATGTGGAATGCTTTGAGTGAAATGTATGAAGGAACCAGTGAAGTTAAGGAAAACAAAAAAGATGTTTTGAAACAGAAATATGAAAACTTTACTTACAAATCTAGTGAATCTATGACTAACCAGTACCTGAGATTTGTTTCTTTACTTGATGAACTGCAAAAAGTACATGTAAAACTAGATCAAGTTGATGTAAACAAAAGTTTCTACGTTCTCTGCCTTCTATGTGGACATCGTACACTGTAAGCATCAGAGAATGTAAAGATCTGAAAAAGATGAAGCTTAGTGAACTTCATGGTGTACTCAGTGCATATGAAATGGAACTAAATCTTAAGCAAAACGCACTTTCTGAATCAACTCAGTTGTTCTCAACTGCTCTAGTGACTACTGATTTTCATAATCAAAGATCTTCAAACTCATCTTCTTATCAGTCACCTATAGTCAGCTTCCCTAAGACACCAAGGTGTCGAGAGAGTTCTTCAAACATGTTTGACAACTCTCACAATGCTCATGTAGAAACGGACTCATACCAAGGCTTCATTCGTGAAGATCTAGAGTGTATAGGTGTTGATGACTTAGAAGAAATGGACATTTTGACCCAACTTGCTATGGTGTCTGTTAGAGCCCAAAGATTTTACAAAAGAACAAGTAGAACCTACAAAGGAGCAAAAGGTGCTCACATTGGCTTAGACAAAAGCAAGGTGAAATGTTACAACTGTCACCAACTTGGACACTTTGCAAGAAAGTGCTCACTGTTGGATATTGGATGTCCAGACCCGACAACTCCAAGAATCCGACCCGGTTTGACCTGTAAAGAGTTACACCGAGGGCAACGAGATTAAAATCCGCTTAAATTGTTTAACCGGTAATTCACGGAACTGTGTAATTATTTATTCAATTACAAATAATTATCCATGCGATAATAAACGGAGAAAAACATTTCGATTTATCGATTAGTGTTTTACGGTGAAACAAATAAATAGTTATTTGTGTTTCTCATAGTTTACTACACGTGTGTTTATTAATAAAAGTTGTTTTATTAATAAATTGTAAACTTTGAATTAAAGAAAATCAAGGAGGGGGCTAGATGCAACTATGTTGCCTATATAAGGAGAGCTAGGGATTAGGGTTTTGGTTGCTCATTCCATCCCTCTCTCTCTCTCTCTCTGCGCCACTTTTAGTGCCGCCACCCACCCTCTCCTTCACGCAACCAACCTCTTCATCGTAGGAGCTTTTCGGTTGGAGATCGCTTCTCGTTTCTTGCAAACGATCATCGGCGGATCAACACCATCATCATCCGAGATCGTCTCCGCCGTCACCACCTTGGGAGCCGCCGCCGCTGTGTGAACCGCCGCCTCTGTCGCCCTTCTGGCCGCCACCGCCGTCGCCCCTCCTTTCTAGGGTCGTCGCGTATCAAACCCTAGATCACCGTCGCGATTTACATATCCCCGTTTCGCGCGACACCATAACCACTCATCCTGTCGTCGTCGTTACGATATCGCGAGTACGAGCTTTGTCGCCTTAATCGTTCATCCGTCTAGGCTAAACCCTAGACGTCGTCATAGTCTTTATTCGTTAGTGCTCGATTGTCGCCACCATAAACCGAATCGTTGCAGTTTTCAACGAATCGGTTAAAGATGTTTTTGGCGATTTGCTAAACGATTTGATCCGAACGTCGGATCGGTTATTCCGTGAAAACCTAGCGTCTTCACATTGTTCCTCGGTGTCTCTAGCGTTTGTTAGATCACCGCGATGGTATATCTAAACTTCGTTTTAGTTTAGATGTTTTAATCTTGATTAATGTAATCGTTAGTGTTTTCGCGTTAACCGGTTTATCGCGAAATGGTGTTTGTGTGATTTTGGTGATCGTGATCCTGTTGACACGATTTCGACACCAACGATTTACGCGTCTAAAAATTAGTAAATTTATTAATTCCGCTACGTAAACGGATTACCGGCTTAATCCGTTTTAACTCTTAATTTACTAAACCCGGTCGGTAATGTTTTAATTAACGGATAAGTTTTTTTTAAACGTCAACGGGCACCCGTATACCACTGTCCGAAACCCAACACTCACAACCAAGAAGGGAAGGACATAACCAAGGTCATGTCCAAATGAAGAGTCATGGTGGAAATAATTCAAACAACAACTCTGCTCACAGTTCGAGTCAGCAACCTACTCCACCAAACCAACCAGAAGTCAAAACCATCACAATGTTGTTGCTGTTGTAGCAGATCAAACTGAATGTGTTGAATGGGAAGACTTCATAGCTGAATTTGAGCCAATCAATCATGATTTGATGGCCAACCAAGACTCCATTTCAGATCAGGTAAATCTTATTCCTGAAAAGGTTTTAGAGAATTTATGCACCCCTACATGCATTGAACAATTAGCAAAGTACAAAAATCACAACACTAATCTAGTTGATGAATTTTCAAACCTGAATGAGTTAAAGGAATGTTTTAGGAAAACTGAGTCATCTTACATTACTAAGATTGAAAATTTAAGCAAAGAATTTGAACAGTTAAAACAAACTAACTCAACTCTTGAAACATAGCTTGATGATTTACTGTCTAAACTTGATAAGTCAAGAAAGGAAACCAAAGATGCTAAGGCTGAGGTTCTTGAAATCAATCTAAAAGATGCTTTGTTCACTTGAGATAAGTTTCAAACTGCAAATAAAAAGGCTAAAAAGCTATGGTTGGGAGGGATGTATGGTAAAGTTGGTGTTGGTTTCAACAACGTTGAACCACCAGTTGAGTACTCACCTGCAATTGAACTAATTGAAGCTTTGAAAAAAGACTGCAAAGTCAGTCTTACTGTTGATGACACCTCATCTCAGTCAAGCATTGAAAAATTTGTTGAAACAAAGAAGCCTGAAGTCACTGATGCAAGCACATCTGCATCAGATGACCAATCAAGGATTTTAAAACCATCATTGTTGTACCACCCCCAACTGTCTATGAATCGAAGGATTCAAAAGTTAGAGGAAAACAACCTGAACAACATAAGGGAAGTCAAACTCAAAGACTTGGTCAACTTACTTACAAATAAGTAACCAAAAGTGAGTCTCCCAGGAAAAATGAGTTTTATGAAACCAGAGTTTTTGAATGTATGTTTTGTGGTTAACAAGGACACCTAGCTGCCATGTGTCAGTTCAACCCTTTGAGTAAAGTCAAACCTCTTTCAAAACCAAAACATGTTCAAAACCTCTAGAGCTACTACACATGGATCTCTTTGGTCCAACTAGAGTGATGAGTTTAGGGAAAAGGTCATAGTGCTTTGTTATAATTGATGATTTTTCTAGGTACACTTGGGTTTTTTTTCTTAAAATAAAAGATGAAACTACCGAATTGTTGAAAACTCTTGTGATCAATTTAGAAAATCAATCAAATCTTAAAGTTAAATTATTTTAGAAAATCATGTTTTGAATTAATTTTGTGAAGAAAGGGGAATTGTTAGAAAATTTAGTGCTCCTAGAACTCCACAGCAAAATGGGGTTGCTGAAAGGAAAAATAGGACACTAATTGAAGCTGCTAGGTCAATGTTAGCAGACTCTAAACTCCCTGTGATATTTTAGGTAGGAGCAGTGAACACTGCCTGTTATGTCCAAAACATGATTTTGATTGTCAAAGGCAAGAACAAGACACCCTATGAGCTTGGAGAAAAAGAAAACCCAATATTTATTTCTTTAAGCCATTTAGATGTCCTGTTACAATATTGATAACCAATGAGCTATTGCCAAATTTGTAGAAAAGGCAGATGAGGGATATTTTGTTGGATATTCTGGTGTGTCTAAGGCATATAGAGTATACAACAAGAGAACCAAAATTGTTGAAGAAACAATAAATGTGTCTTTCAATGAAAAATCTTCCGACAATTTTGAGTCTAAGCCCACTTGGTTATTTGATATTGATGCACTAACTACTGCTTTCAACATAACTGTTGAGAAGCCTGTGAGTTCTTCAGTACAGGAACAAAATCATTACAGGTCAACTGATGAACATTGGAAGAGCAAACGTGTTGGAATCAAGAAGCTAATCTTCTTCTCTTCAATAAGCACCAAACCTATCTTGCCAAGCAATGGAAAAAAACCTTTTGAAATAGTTCAAATTGATACTGAAACAGTTCCGGTTGAAGTCCAAGCGGAACCTGTTTCTCCGGTTCAAGTTCAACCGGAAAACTCCATTTCAAAAATTGTTAAGAACACTGATTCAGGGTCAAATGAACCTGAAAATTCAAATGATGCTACATCAAATGAGCTTAATTTTGAGTGTCTGACTCACAATTCAGAAACCAGTTCTCATGAAATAATTGAAGTTTCAGATCATGTGTCACACATTGGTGATGTTGAGCTTGATCACATACTTCCTTGGCTCAATATACCCTCAAATGGAAGAAGCCACGAATTCCCTATGCTTCTAGACAGAAGAGTCAACAAGAATCATCCTTTGGAAAATGTTATTGGAGATGTGTCAGCACCTGTGTTGACAAGAAATAAATCTGCCGATGCAAACATTTGTTTGCATACTGCATCTTTGTCTCAAGAAGTACCCAACAAGGTAGTTGATGCCTTGAATGATAATAGTTGGGTAGAGGCAATGCAAGAAGAGTTATTTCAAATTAACAAGCAGAAAGTTTGGGAATTGGTAGACCTGCCTGATGGAGCAGAACCAATTGGTACTAAGTGGGTGTTCAGAAACAAGAAAGATGACAAGGACATTGTAATTAAGAAAAAAGAAATACTACTTGTGCAAGGCTATGTACAGGAAGAGGGTATAGATTATGATGAAGTGTTTGCACCTGTGGCTGGATTGGAAGCAATCATAATTTTTCTAGCCTATGCTGCCTTTAAAGACTTCCAAGTATTTCAGATGAATGTCAAAAGTGCCTTCCTGTATGGCTTGCTGGAACAAGAAGTGTATATTAATCAACCTCCTGGCTTTGAAGACCCTCACCATCCTAATAGGGTGTGCAAGCTAATTAAAGCTCTGTATGGTCTCAAACAAGCACCTAGAACCTGGTTTGAAACTCTTTCAAACTATCTTCTAGAGAATGGCTACAAGAGAGGAGCAATTGACAAAACACTTTTTGTCAAGTGTGTTGGTAAGGATACGTTGATGGTACAAATTTATGTGGATGATATTATTTTTGGTTCATCTAATACTATTTTGTGCAGGGAGTTTGAAACTTTGATGCAGTAAAAAATTAAAATGAGTTCCATGGGAGAATTAACATTCTTCTTGGGATTACAAGTAAAGCAAAATGTAGCTGGGATTTTTCTGAACCAGTCAAAGTACATTCAAGATATGCTGAGGAGATTTGACATGCAGACATGTTCAAGTGCAAAAACTCCTATCTCCACTTCCCACAAGTTAACCAGTGACTTAAGTGGAAAACCAGTGGATGTACACATATACAGGGCGATGATAGGATCACTAATGTATCTTACTGCAAGTTGACCTTACATCATGTTCAGTGTTTTCTTATGTGCAAGATATCAGTCCTCACCAAAGGAGTGTCACATGCTAGCTGTTAAGAGAATTTTCAAGTATTTGAAGGGTCAACCAAAACTGGGTTTGTGGTATCCTAAAAATTTTGACTTCTCCTTTAGAGCATTCACTGATAGTGACTATGGAGGATGTGATATAGACAAGAAATCCACATCAGGAGGATGTCAATTCTTGGGTGAAAGACTTGTCTCCTAGCAGTGCAAGAAGCAAACTTGTGTTTCTACATCAACTGCTGAGGCTGAATACATTGTTGCCTCAAGCTGCTGCAGTCAAGTTCTTTGGATCCAAAATCAGATGCTTGTTATGGGATCACCTTCATGGAAACTCCAATTTTTGCAGACAACAACAGTGCCATCTCCATCATCAACAATCCAGTCAAGCACTCCAAAACAAAGCACATTGATATAAGGTATCATTTTATTAGAGAGTGTGCTGAAAAGAATCTGATCAAGTTATTCAAAGTTCATATTGATCATCAACTGGCTGATTTGTTTACCAAAGCTTTTGATGATGCAAGATTTTTCTACCTCATCACAGCCATTGGGATGATGAACGTTGATTAATACAAAACTTTTCACAACCTTAATAAAAGAGCCATTTGTGTCTAAGAGTCCGTCTCTTGATACAAAAAGAAAAAGAAAATGAAAAATCTCTGTGTTAATTAGAAACCATTTCAGTTCATAGTCAGTAACTGCTGTTAAACTACGAAAAATTAACACAAATTTTCAGAAGTCATGTGTTTTGGTTTTCCGCTTCAAGTTCCGGTTCAACCTGTGAGAAAAGAACTTTTGAAAATCTCCAGGTGAACTTCGACCGGAAAAATGCTTTGTAACTTACGTGGCAAAAAGTTTTTGAAAACAATTTTTCCAAGCGGAAAAATCATCCGCTTGAAGTTCAAACGGAAGAAATTTAGTTTTTAAAACAAAGGAGAAAAATGGGTTCCGCTTGAACTTCCGGGTCAACAAGTCAAAGTCACTTTTCATTAAATTACCCGGAAGGCACAACTATTAAAGCGGATACACAATAAATTACCCATTAAGTTTTTAACCATTAAATATTCGAGGTTTCAGTAAATATCATTTTGGATAATGACATGCTTTAACGTGTTGTACCATATAAACCGCTAAGCACAAGTCACATCAGTTACTGAACGGTTGCGTTAAAACCTCTCTCCTCCATGTCACCGACGAAAAAGGTAAAAACCCATAGTTTACCGTCATTTCCCCATTTCCTACAAACCCCACTCCCAAATTTCTCTCCAAACTTCTCCATAACTTCCCAAAACCATCAATTTCTCTCTCGAAACTCAAATCAACAATGGCTCCCAAGGCGAGTACAAGTGGCAGGAAGCATGCCAGTGATTCGAAGTTCCCCGTGGAACACAACATGGTAGCCTATCTTGAAGCACCCAGTAAAACCGATATTTACAACGACATGATTGAATTCTTGAAGAATTCCCATCTTCATCACGCACTGACTGTTGAAGCGGTGATTTTTGAAGAAATAATGGAGGAATTTTGGTCTCATGCCCGGGTGGTTGAAGATAGAAACAGTGGTGAAGCAACCGTGTCAACATTTCAGGGCACGACAGTGGAAATAGATGAAGTAAATGTGAGAAAAGTGTTAAAACTGAGGGACGAAAATGGATATGTGGTTGTGGATTCCATGCCCTAAAAATGAACACCACACCTGCATATGTTTATCTCTATCCCAGGTTTTTAACTTGCATTCTCAAAGAAGAATACCCTCAAATTATTTTGGGTGGTTCAATTTTACACCAAAAGCTTCTGAATGAGAAAACTTTTTCTAACATAGCTTTAAATAAGAAAACATTTCTTGGAAGGGATACAGACCATCCCCTGCCAATTCCAAGGCAGGACTACAAGCTGAGGTTTAAACGGAAACTGTTGCTGCAACTGAGCACCCTACTCAAGATGACAGGACTACAAGCCCCATAGTTCCTGATCCCAATCTGTCCCCACTTCCTCTACATTAAAAACTTACCATTCCAAAAAGAGGAAGTCCACTGCTCAAACAACCACCACTGCCACTTCCTCATCTGAATCCCCACCTGTCATTTTTAAAAACAGGGAAATGTGGTTGCTAGGTCTCCTCCACCTATGCCCACCAACCAACCTAAAGCTTCAAGCCCCGCTAAAGGCAAAAAGCCCAAGCGGAAGCTAACCAAACTAGGATTATCTCTTAGGGATGAACCTTCTTTTGAGGGGGAGTCAATAGACAAGGATGTACAATCCCTATCCGAATGGTTTTCACCCCTACACCCCTATCACCCAGGATTGACAATGTATTCAATCTGGATCCAAATGAGGGTGCTATTAACTCACCAACCTCATTATATGAGAACATTCTGATGGATCTAGACCCTGCCACATTCAGCCCCCACTCTTTACCGGAGGTGAATCTCAGGAGTGATGATGAGATTCATACAGAAAGGGTTGCTGCTCCCATTAGTCCCCACTCGACCTTGGTGCTAGCAGTAACATCAATAAGACCCAATCTATGGCAATCTTCTCTGAATCAGCACTCACGGGCCCTTCATTGGAACTAAGGGTTGCTGAGACAGTTGAGGAGAATCCTAGGTGTGAAGAAGCCACGTGTACCAGGGTTGATAAATCTAGGATTGATAACCTGGTTTCGTCTAAGGATACTGGTAAAAGGCAAGTTGATGACAGTTATACACTACCCGAATTGACGAATCTATACATGTCTCTCCAACAACAGGTTGACTCATTAAATATCACTGTTGCATCATTGGTCAAAGTTGTTCCTATTCAGGCTGAAGCAGGACCTTCAAACCCAAACATATCTGAAGCTGATACTGTCAAATTGGGGAGAAGCTTATCTCAACACCTGCCATAAGGGGGATTGAAGAGCAAGAGAGAATTTCGGATGAAGTTAGAGCCACTGCCTGTAGAAGAGCTAGTGTTCAACCTTTCTCAGTTGAAGAAAGTTGGGTGAATATGAAGAGTAGCCAACTGATAGCTATCTCACCATTTGAAGACCCCAACCTCACTGAATTGGTTCAGTCCTTTATGCTAATTGTTGGTGCTCTCCCTGAGCATGTGAACATGATCAAAAGGCTACTGAAGGATGTGATA
The DNA here is from genome assembly GCA_039602395.1 of Deinandra increscens subsp. villosa. Lineage (NCBI taxonomy): Eukaryota > Viridiplantae > Streptophyta > Magnoliopsida > Asterales > Asteraceae > Deinandra > Deinandra increscens. The sequence continues at coordinate 16,057 of JBCNJP010000437.1, forward strand.
TTTCCGGCTGAAAGAGCATTTTATCAAGCTGAACAGAACACAGCCTCCACCAGCAAAGCAACAGCAGAGAATGTTGAAGAAAGTACAGAAACTGCAGCTGTAGGAACAATGATTGAAGGAGGAGATGAAAATGTGTTAGGAGAAGGTGAAGGGACAGAGGTGACTGAGTTGACTGATAAAGAACCTGAGGTCACCAAACCCCAGGTGGTGACTGAAGTTCAACCTGAAGTTGAAGATGAGGTTCAACCGGAAGTTTAACCGGAAGTTCAACCAGAAACACAGGTTGAGGTAATTGAAATAGATGAGAATGCACCTGACCCCGTGTTTGGCAGGAATCACTCAATCTTCGGAACTGATCAGTTCCCAGTGATTCAACCGGTTGAACAGCCTAGGGATGAAACCGGAGATGTTGCTGAAACTCTAGTGGCCATGAGGATTGAAGAGCCAGCTCAACCTGAAAATGTTCTGACTATTCAACAGGTTGTTCAAACTCCAGAATCAGAGGCTTTAAACAAAATGATGGAAGATGCCAGGATGGCTGCTAAACATGAAAGGCTTGCAAAGGAGTTTCAAGAAGAATTAGACATGTTCTCATAAAATTGGGTTGTTGAGAGTCTTTTTGAAGAAGCTAAGAAAAGGCCATTTGATTAGATGTTGAGGGAATACAATTTGGAGGCTATGACTGAAACTGAAAGGCAAAGGCTGATTGACATTGCCTCAAAGATGCCCACCAAACTGGTGAAGAATGATGAAAATTATGTATTGCTGAAGAAGGTTAAGAGGGTTCTGATTGTCAGAAATTGGAAATTAGAGGAAGAAGTGACTCACATGAAGGTTAGGGAGCTATGCAGTTTAATTGATTCTATATTTCAAGAGCTCAGAGGAGACAGTGTTGCTGTTAACCCAAACCTGGTGTTGCCCCTGCCATCAGAATTCTTTCAGGTATGGAAACTAACATTTATGTTAAACCAGAGTTTGATGATGTTGCAGATGTCCTATCTCCACCTTCCTTCATCTTTAAGCCAAACCCTAAACCTACAGCCTTTTCATCAGCATCTCAATCACTTGCCCTCATACCTTACAAACCACTCACAATATCCAAGAAAGTTGCCACCAAACTCTTAAACCCAAAATACTGAACTAACAATTTTACCCCAATTATTCCCTTCAAGAAGAAACCTGCTCCTGTCATGGACTTTTCAGATATATTTCCACCATCTCCTCCCACTAGCCCCACACATGAAGCTAGTAGACCACCAACTCAAAGATCCCTGCCACCTCTTACCATAAGAGAACCTTCAACCACCATTGCTCCTACCCCTCCAACCAAGCCAATTGATGTACAACCTGGTCCCTCTTCTCCATCATCAAAAGGGAAAGCCCCTACTGTGCAAGAATTAGAAAATGATTCTGATGATGAGAAGAAGAAGAGAAACAGGAGATTGATGCATGCCAAGAGAAAGAAAGATCAAAAGCCAAAGAAGAAAGGCCCATCCAGACAGAACAAAGTTGTTGGGTGGACAACCAATGAAGACAATTTTGATTTCACTTTCCAATTCCAGAATGGCACATCCAGAGTGGTAAATGCTCATCAAGCCACCAGAATGCTTGACATGTTCCAGTTAACTGACATTTATGTAAAGCTGAGAGAAATTATGAGTCCAACCAGAGCCGAATATCTGCTAAGAATGAGCATAGAAACTACAGTGCTCGAATATGGGTTGCTTTACAGATCTCAAGGAGACACTGATAATGAAGAAGAAGAACCTATCAGTGAGATCAAATTTGTCATACTGGAAGAAGAAGAGAAGCTATTTTATGTTCATAGAGCAGATAACAGCTTCACCACTCATGAATCCATCTAAGTTCAAGATCAGTGGAATGAATGAGATTGGGAAGCTCACAAGCATGTAAAAGTAACCAAAACAAGCATCAAAGAGTTGTCCCAGGATTTGGAAGCATCAAGCCCTTAGACAAGTAGGTCAAGGAGAATAATTTATGTACAGAGTCAATTTCGGAGATAGACTTCGAAGATGAAGAATAATTTTACAACATCAGCTTAGGGGAAGCATCAACTTAGGGGGAGATTGTAAGGAATATCGCTTTGAAGATTTCCGGCTAAAAGCCAATTTTGAGTTGTTCTGGCTGAAGTTGAAGTTCGAGCGGAAGTGTTAGAACAAGTTAGTGTGTATGATGCTAGGTCTAGGTGTTTTGGTTATGTAAATTTTGTTTTGTAAAGTTTCTGTCCTAGCGTACCAGTGGGCGGACCAGTTGGTACGCAGCTCCGGACCAACTGGTACGTTGGTTAAGTTGGTACGCTGGGCAGGTTACTATAAATAGTTTCGAGTCTTTTGTTCAGAGTAGAAGAGTGAGTGCATCCAGTCTTAAGTGTGTGTTTTCTTAGGTGTTCTCTCTCTGTTTCTCTCTGTAACCATTTGCTACTGAAATCAATCAAAGAAGCATTTATATACCTCGTTTTTCATCGAATCAATCTTATCACGCAATAGTAAGATCCATACTGGTTTTACAAGTGGTATCGACGTTCTGCTTTATTTTTCTTGGTGTTTCGTATAATTCATCGGGCTTTCGCTACGTATACGGGAGTATCGACCTGATTGCTGTTGAATTATACAATTTCAACTTGTTTTCTCTTTCTTATTTTGTTAAATCCTAGGCCTTATCTGCGTATCGAAAGATCGACCTTAGGGTAGATGATTTAACATCCTGCTTTCTTTTTGCATGACACACTATGAACAGATAATCTCTGTATATAAATTTTATGGTGAATAAGAGAAAAAACAAAAAATATAATAAGTCAGGTTATGAATTACTTGAATATGTTGGTTCCATGATTTCTGTGCTTGATAAAATTGTTACCTAACGCATATAAGAAAGCTATAGAAATTGATTTGATTTAACTGAAAAAACCATGAAAGTGTTGTATTCGTGCACAACTTGGCTTGCATGCTGATTATTTTGAAATTGAAATGTGTGTGGTACATATATCTGATATGATCTCACACTGCGATTTTTCTCACAAAAACATAACTTATCGCATTTAGTTTTTTTTTTTTTTGATTTGGTATTTTTAGAAAATTTCAAAAAGATTTAGGTGTGTTTTAGCATAAATTTGAAAAATCAAAAAGATTTTGGTGTGTTTTGATATTCAATTGCTAAAATTCAAAAAAGATTTTGTTTCTGCGTTATTTTCGATCAACTGATTACGGAAAATGAAAATTTTATTGTTGTTTGAACCATAATTGAAGCATGAATCAGCTCACATAATTGAAGCATGAATCAGCTCATCAATGTTAAATGTGCAAAATTGAAAACTTATAATTTTTGGGTGAACAATGATAATTTTGAAAAGTTGGAGGGTTAAAATTGTAAGTTGTCATTGGTACGCACGTATCAAAGTGATACGCGGGGTGGTACGCCCGTATCGAGTGGTACGTTGGGCCGGACCACCAGGGGTATAAAAGGTTTCATCCGGTACACATTCTTCATTCACACCGTACCACTCTCAAAACACTTTGCGAAACCCTAATATATCCGTACCTGTTTTTCTTCGATTTCTCGACCGATAACGAACCTTTGACTGTGATTTTTGTTCCTACAGGTAGCTACTTCAATTCCGCACACGTTGGTTGTATTGATTCATAATTTGGTTCTCTAAATCTTGTGATTTGCGAGATCAAAGTTTCGATTTTTCGCAAAACTTGAAATTTCTCTAGTTCAATTGGTTAACAAGCATTTTAATTGTTTTTAAACACATCTTTATAGTTGGTTTTTGGTGTAAAACAAAATCTCGGTGCCTAATTTCACATCACATACAAATTTTGGACTCAAATTCGCATTTGACCATTCGGTGACTGTTCTACCACCATACCAGGTGGTACACGCGTACCAGATTTGGTACGTGGTCCAATTGTGGTACGCGGGTGGTACGTTTGACTTTCTGGTACGCAGTCAACAAATTTTGGTTCGTCCGTACCATAGTGGTCTGTATGACCAAAATGGTACACGACGTGGTACGCTGACTTGAGTTTTGTTAAAAGTTAAAAAGTTCAAGCGTTTCGAGTCGAATTAGAGTCAATTGATAACGTTTTTGATTATCCAATACAAATTTAACATTACTTGTTTTTCTGAATTTTCAGAAATGGCACTTGAATTACCATTAAATGATGAACACAATATTTGTGCATATCTCGGTGCGTCTGCAAGGTGGAGACCTCATTTTGGAGGAATATTTGAGTTTATGCAAAGATCAAGAATCTACTACGCAACAACACATGAATGTACACCGTACAAAGATATCCTGAATATGTTTTGGAATGCTGCTCAGATTGATTGTACTTTGGTGCCACCAGTTATCTGATCAAGCTGATTATCCTCTAGAGTTTGATGAGGAAGAATTTCTCGGGGTGTTGCGAAGAATTAAGTATGATGGCAATTTGTTTGTGAAATGGTTTCCAAAGTCAAATCTATGTCCTCCATACAAGTATTTGATGCACGTGATTATAAGATGCTTTGGAAACAGGCTGAGAGGGCACACAGAGTTTGATATGAAGGTTCTGTCTTTCTTCACTGCCCTGGTCATGAACAGAAACTTCAACTTTTCCGGATGGATTTTTGCATACATGAAAGAAAACATCACCGTGAAGCAGAAGAAAAGTTTGATGTATCCGAGATTTGTTCAGATGATTTTTTATGCTGATTATCCGAATCTTCCAAAGAATGCAGATTCTATTTTGATATTGATGCATATGAATCAAGTTGCTGTCGGTAAATTACCGGTTTATCAGAAACGCAAAGGGGCGAACATACCCCCACCGGTTAAGAGATTGATTGGTCACCTTGCAAAGCCAGACTATGTGGCTCCTGCTGATGGTGCGCCTTGACATGTTGATAGCTCTGACGATGAGTTAGAATATGATGACAATGGTAATCCAATAGAAGATGTTGAAAATCTAGATGAAGATAAACCATTGAATCAAGAACCGAATGTGCAAGAACAAGTAATCAAAGAACCTGTTCAGCAACAATATCAAGATCAAATTGTTCAAGATCCTGTTATTGAAAATGTGAGGGTTGAGCCTGAAGCTGTTAATGCTCAGGATGATGGTTGATGTCTGATGCTGATGTTTCTGATGATGATGATGATGCGAGTTCGTCCGATACTGAGTCATATTCTAGTGGTTACGTTGAGATTTTACATAACACTAGAGGAATTCAAGTTAAGAAAGGCTCCATATATCATATTGTTTACTTGAAGTCCGGGAATGAAGATACTTCCAAGTACGGGATCAGAACCAAACAGTATACTGATAGAGATTTTGATGATGATCCATCATATACTCCTACTATGGAGGAATCCGTGCAAAAGACTGTGACTACTGACAAAGGAAAAGCCCCAATGCAATATACTTGCAAGAGAGTTAAGACAGTGTCAAGGCCTAAGATGTTGGTTAAAAGGGGACTGTTCCTTGCTGATGTGAGAAAATCTTATAATAGCAGTCCACCTTCTAAGAAGCAAAAAGTTACTGAAAAACAGTCTTCAGTTTCTAAACAGCCAACCACAACCACTGCTGGTGTTCAGAGTTTTGGTGTTCCACCAGTGAGAAAGATAATTCTCAAATCTTCATCAAGTTCTGCTTCTACTACTTCTATTGCTACTCGTGCTTTGTCTACAATCACTGCTGTTGATCTGAAACTTGCATTGCACAATTCTATACTTGATGCTCTAGAAACTACTAATCGTCAACAAGCTGAAGAAATCAACGAATTGAAAGATGTTGTGAAAGAATTGAGAGAACAGGATAAAGTAAAAGACCATGAGATTGCTTGATTGCAGTTGATTTCTCTTTTGCTAGGTGAGAAACTAAAACTTTTGTTAAAAGCTTTACATGCTCAGGGGGAGATAAGGCCAAACCCTGAAGATGCTTGCAAAGAAGATGATGATATCTCTAAATATTTGAATGATAATGATGATGAGGACCCAGAAGGAGGAATAAGCGAAGATGGTTCCGGTACTGTTGATACTTCAAAATTAACCGGTACATCTGCTGCGGGTGGTTCTACATCTCAGGGGGAGACAACAGGTAAAAACGTATATGATGTGACCCCGATTACCAGAGTATTTATCGAAGAAGGGGAGTATATACATCAGTACTCAAAAGAGCAACTTGCAGCAATATATGTTCTAAATTAGTGATGATGTTGAATATGAAGAGGAACATGTGGAAGTGGAAGATATGACGGCCTAAGAATATCCAGATGATCCTAAGGTCTATGGTAATTTCACTGATGATGATCATTCTGGTGGATACAATTTCTTTGGTAAAGCTGATAAGGAGGAGATTGAGAAGGTGAAAAAGAAGGAATCTAAGAAACAGACTGAAACGACTGAGTCTGATAGTTTCTCGGAAGAACAAGAGAAGATAAAGTTATTTGATGAATGGATGAAAGAGCAAAGGGCTAAGAAAGTACCCTCGGTGAAACCTACAAAATCTATGGATCAGAAGCGTTTCTTTGAAAACAGAGGTGAAGCCGTTAGGAATATTATCAGTTGGATGTATGATTCGCAGCTCAAGTGTTATGCTATAAAGAAAGAATTTGGGATTATATATCTAAAAAGTGCATTAAGGTTCAATACTTTGCCGGTCTGTGACGTTAGAGATTTGACCAGAAAGCCATTTCTGAATTATGGTGAAAATGTTTTGGCTGAATTCTTCAAGAATAAGTTGCATGAAGAATGTCAAGGGAGGTTCTAGTTTTTAACTCCTCAAAGACCGAAGTATACATATCATCCAACGAAGATTCATCCGAGAACTGGAAAAGCTGTAGTGGTGTTGAAATTCCAAAAGCCGATTCAATTAAAGAAGATACCTTTGAAGAGGCTTGAACAAGATTTCATAAAGACATTAAAGTGGTTGTATTATGACGAGCGAACATGAGAAGCAATGATCGTGGTGAAAGAAGAGAACAAAGTGGTAAGGATTTTTGATCCAATGTGGTTGATCAATTTATCTGAAGCAGACATCGACAAACTCTATCACAATAATATTATATATCAGGCTGAAGATGCTGATCAAGCATTACAATTTCAAAAGGTGATTAGAGTTTGTTATGCTTTTGGGATTCACGCTGGCAACAACAGAAATCAATTTTGGAAGAAGACTGAGACAAAAGCTTCTGAAGACTAGCATAAGATAAGTGGGAGTTTGTTAGAACAAGTTAGTGTGTCTGATGCTAGGTCTAGGCGTTTTGGTTATGTAAAATTTGTTTTGTAAAGTTTCTAACCAGTTGGTACGCAGCTCCGGACCAACTGGTACGTTGGTTAAATTGGTACGCTGGGCAGGTTACTATAAATAGTTTCGAGTCTTTTGTTCAGAGTAGAAGAGTGAGTGCATCCAGTCTTAAGTGTGTGTTTTCTTAGGTGTTCTTTCTCTATTTCTCTCTGTAACCATTTGCTACTGAAATCAATCAAATAAGCATTTATTTACCTTATTGTTCATCGAATCAATCATATCACGCAATAGTAAGATCCATACTGGTTTTACAGGAAGTCTCAAGTTCAAGCGGAACAAGCAGTTCAACCGGAAGAAGCAAATTTTGTCTCATAGCGAATATTCCGGGTGAACTCGATTATCTACCAGATAATGAGTTCAACCGGACTTTTCCTGAGAAGTCTTTTCAGTCGTCCAATCCTGCAAAAGTTTCTTGGTTGCTTCCAAATCTATCAAAGCCGCTCTCCCAAAGTAGAATGTTACTAATCACACGCAAGATATCCCATCTGTCAAAGTTTATTCTCTCGGTAGTTGTATTTGACTTTTTGTTTAACGGTTTAGATTAAATCGTTTGAGATCAATGACTGTCATTGATATATAGCTTAGTTAGCTCTTAGTTTACATACAGTCCTTGATCAACTTGTAATAGTGTAACTTTGAGTTAATATAAATAGTGCCGAGTATTTCATACATCGTTGTTACTATCTTTATGCAATCAAACACTTACATTGTACAAGAGAACTAAAATATGATTAAGTAAAGTGGAATATAACTTCATTCCGTAGGGTTATATTTACAAGTAGAGGGTTTCTTGTTGAGTTAAAGTTTAATTAACACCGATCCTACAATATAGTTAATGAGCGGGTTTTAATAAAATTAAAATTAATACCCGTGACCTGAATATCAGTGGCAAAACCCAACAACACTAGCATAGATATATAGACTTTTTAATACTTTTACTTTCGTTGTTTTGAATTTTATGCTTTTAATTTGTATGCATGAGTTTATAAGTATTATATGAAAAAGTGAACTTTTGTTATATTTATTTAAGTTTTTTAATTGTTTTAAATTAAAAAAACCAACCTGAAAAACCAGTTTGTGCTGAATCGATTTTTTGATCCGGTAGAGATCAGTTTGTATAGGTTCTAGTGCTTTTACTCAAAAATCGATTAAAACCCAAAAACCTATTTGAACGCAACTGGTCTTGACCAAGAGTTGACCAGACCAGTTTGTAAAAAACTCGTTTGGTAAAGACTTTGTCATCTTAGTCTCACTCACGGTTGAAGAAAAAAAAAGTTTTTCCTTTCTTGTTTACT
>JBCNJP010000438.1:0-24723 GCA_039602395.1 Deinandra increscens subsp. villosa
TATATATATATATATATATATATATATATATATATATATAGGTAAAAGATCCGTGTAGACCCCTTATTTTTTTGTAGACCCCGTAGACCCCTTATAAAACTCAATAAAACTCATTAAAACTCATAAAAATAAAACTCAATTTTGTTAATTTAGTTTTTTTTGTTTGCGATAAGCTTTTAAGAACAAAAAAAGACAATTAAAAAAAAGAAAAACGAAAACATTAAAAATTGAACATTTTAAGACAATGAGTTTTAAAAATCAATGAGTTTAAAACTCAATAAACTCAATAAAACTCAGTGTTGCGTTTAAAACTCATTATTTTAAAACTCATTGTCTTAAAATGTTCGATTTTTAATGTTTTTTGTTTTTTTAATTTATTTATTTAATTTTTTGGTTCTTAAAAGTTTATCGTAATAAAAAAAAAACCAAATTTACAACACTGAGTTTTATTTTTATTGAGTTTTATAGGGGTCTACGGGGTCTACAAAATTTAAGGGGTCTACACGGAACCCTTCCCTATATATATATATATATATATATATATATATATATATATATATATATATATATTAACAGCCATTCGAAAATAGAGATAAAAAATCTCTTATGAAACTGGATGCTTAAGAAAAATTTCTTGCACGACACCGAAAGGTTTTATATAACTAATAACTTAACACAGTACGCATTTAGTTAGGTAAGAAATTTAGGAAAAAAGAGCTATGAGTGAAAAAAAAAGGGATTTTATATAGAAGAGTATCTGCATTTCTATTTAAATCGATGGAGGAGGGCATGACTGCATACATAAAATGAAGGTACAACAGTTTTACTCAAAAAAACTGATTAGCCATGTAGTGATTGACATTAAACTCACATCTTTTTCAAATCAGTTTGACATTGTGCCCCATTCTAGCAAAGCGATTTCATTCCTCTATCAGGAGACGATATGAGAAAATATCTGAAATCCCACAAGTAACCAACTTTAGTTCTATCTAAATTGAGAATCAAGAACACGAAATTGACCAAGAAAACGGAAAATCTGAAAATGAATTGAATTACAAGGAGAAAGATGAAAAATGAAAAACTCTAACCTAACCGGAACTCGAACCCAGCTATTTATAGCTGTTAACTAACTACAACAGAATTTTAAAACAAGTTACATTTTAGTCCCTGAACTTCCACAGCTTTAACACTTGTAGCCCGATAACTTCTCTGCTCTACATTAAGTAACTAAAATGTTACAATATCAGTCCCTGAAGAATGTTGAATTATCAATACCATTCCAAACTTAGTTAACAAGCATTAACATCAACATTCTCCCCCCTAATTCAATATTCTTGGCCAAAGAAACATTTCCAAACCTTAACCTTTGATGAACTTGCATTAACACCACATGCCATTGACCCAATGGGTTTGAACATGCTAGTGTGCTCCTCCACCTTAGATTAAGTTGAAAACAGTTCCTTAATACTTAAAGATTCAAACTTTATGATCTTTGACTACAAGCAGATGCCTCATTTCTGAAAATCTTACCCTAGGCAATGCTTTAGTCATTATATCTGCCTTTTGCAGAGTTGATCTAACAAATTCTACCTTGATCAAACCATTCTCTATACACTCCCTGATGTAATGATACCTCAAATGAATGTGTTTTGACCTTCCATGAAACACTGGGTTTTTCATCAAGGCTATTGCAGATTGATTATCCACATAGAGAGTCACAACTCCAGTCTTTTCTCCTGTGATCTCTTCTATCAATCCTGCCAACCAAACTGCTTGACAAGCTGCATTTGTTGCAGACATAAACTCTGCCTCACAGCTTGATAAAGCCACTGTTTTCTGCTTTTGTGAGTGCCATGAAACAATGGAATCATTGTAATAGAAAACATTTCCTCCTGTACTTTTCCCATCATCACTATCCATTACATGATTACTATCACTGAAACCTATTAACTTTCCTAATTTGCCCTTTTGATAACACACCCCATATGTAGTTGTTCCTTTCACATATCTAATAAGGTGTTTAACAGCCTTCATGTGTGCTTCTTTAGGACATTGCATAAACCTGCAAACTATGCCTACAGCATAACAAATATCAGGTCTTGACTGTGTCAAATACCTCAAAGACCCAACCAATTTCCTGTATTGGGTTGCATCCACATCCTCACCACCCTCTTCTTTATGCAGTCTCAATCCAGGATCCATTGGTACCTTTGTATCATTGCAGCCTTCCAAACCAGCTAATTTGATTATCTTCTCAGCATATGATGTTTGCTTCAAGTAAATCCCATCTTTTCTTTGTGAAACCTCCAAGCCCAAGTAGTAGTTCAATAGTGTGACATCCGGAAATTTCAAGGTTAACTTCCGTTAGACAAATCCCGTTAGTTACAATTATAAGTGTTAACTTAGTAACTAATGCTTAACTAGGCCGAATACGTCCACGTCCTTTGGTTGATCACCGAACCCGTCCATACATGTTATGTGTTCAATTGTTTATTGTCATTATGTGCAATATGATTTGAATGCATAATTTAATATTATGAATAGCATGACGAATTGTGAATTATGGATTATGTGATAAATTTGTATGATTTTAGTTTCCAGCGAAACTACCGAGCGAAACTATTGTTTCGCCCGGTAGCTAGCTAAGCTGCCTGACTTACACGAGATCAGAGCCAGTTTCGCACCAGCGAAACTGCCAGCGAAACTGGGCCCTGATATATAATATCTTAATAAACCCTAGCTCTCCCATTTGCAACCTTTCTCCAAAAACACACACACACTCTCTGAGATTTCTGGACCAGCTGAGATATCACCATTTGCTGCTATCATCACTGTTGGTAGAGAGCATCCATCGATCCTCGATCAACCGTGAGTCTCCAAAACCCATTTACATGCATTTTCTATATGTTTCTTCATAAAGCATGCTCAATCCTTCACGAACTTGTTAGATCTTCTGTATTTATGATTAGGGATGCTAGATCTGTGATAAAGTTTCCAACTTTACGTTCAAAATCCAACCATAATGAAGAATCATGCTTATTAGGTCATTTTAGGTTAAAAATGCATATTTGGCGATTTGATGATGTAAATCTGTGTTATTGATGATAAAAATGCTTCTTTGATGTTCCTAAATGCTTATATGTGCTTAGAAATGATTTACACAAAGTATAGAGGCTGTTAGAAAGATTTTTGTTAGTTTTTCGGGTTTTTCTTGCGACTAGCGAAACTGCATGTTCATAGGGCGAAACTATCCAGCGAAACTGTATAGTCCCTCCGAGCGACACTGCCTAGCGAAACTATAGTTTCGCCGGGTAAACCAAACCAGACCAGCTCGAGCGAAATTACCGAGCAAAATTCCCTGAACGAAAGTTCAAACCAGTTTCGGGCGAAACTAGGCTAGCGAAACTGTGCCAACAGTTTCGAGCGAAACTAGCCTAGCGAAACTGTGTCATCGGGTACAGCCTAGCGAAAGTGCTGCCCGTGCACCTAGCGAAATTACCTAGCGAAATTGCTAGCGAAATTATGACCTGACCTAAATCCAAACTTGTAAAATTTGCTTAAATGTTATGCCATGACTTACATGATTATGCCATGATGATACATGTTTGATTTCTGTAATATGTGAACCCTTGTTTATGATCAACCATCGGTGTCGTGTGTCGTTATGTCGAGTCGTAGTTCAAACGTGCTATGTTATGGGCCATAGTGACGTTAAGTTAAAGTTTAGACACAGCCTAACACCTAAGACCTTAATGTGATTACTAGGTCTTCGTTAGCAAACATTAATTGGATTAACAAGTGTAGCTGAGCAACCTAAGGTGAGTTTCACAAACCCTTTACTTGTGAGCCCGTTTGGGTCACAACGAACATACTAAACGGAAAACAACGCTGACAAATTGAGGTATTGCCAAATGGGATACCTGTTATGGAAGTTGGAGTGTTTTATGGGGAACACTTGCAACTGTCCATCCTTGGGGTTTCAAATGAAATCCGGAACCAACTATTATGACACTTAAACTCCTTTTTTGGGATTTCAGATGAAATCCGGAATAAACATTTTAATATGACTAGTGTAGGTTAAAGTCTAAACCAAATGATATCACATGATTTCTAAGGATGCTTAAAAACTTAAAGACCTCAACTTAGTACTGATGATCTGGAAAGCGAGGGGATGTTGGGTAGATCTACTGAGGGTTTGACAAACCCTGCTCCGCGGTACACAAATGTGTAGCCAACCGGCCGGGGGCCGAACGGAGTGCAATATCAGCCTGTTTTTAGTTGTGGGCATCCCAAATGGGACACAACTGGAGGCACAAACCAACGGCAAATGCCGTACACTGTTACGTCAGCTTTCAGCCCTAGTACGACTTCCTTAGTGCATGGAAACCGGATTAGCTACCCGCGATATCGGTTGACTGCTTTAACTTTTACATAACTAGTGCATATTCAGTAAACAAACTCTTGGCAATGTTTTGCAAAACCATACTACTTATATATGTTGATACATACGATTATTGAGACTGGGCCAATGCATGTCATGCCCACCGTGAACTCACCAACCGTTAGGTTGACACTTGTGTGGTTTTCACTTTTGCAGATCGTTGAGGAGTATCCGCTAGAGGTTGGCATGGCACTTGAAGACTTTGTTTATTTTGAACTGAATTTGGGGATTTAATACAATGACTTGATTATGTAAAGCACGTGGTTAGTGCTAAGACAAATAATTTTCCGCTGCGTATATTTTGAAACTGTTTTTATTACTAATGCTTGGACTTTACTCTGATTCATTTAGTATTTGTAACTAATGGTTGTGGTCCTGGTCTGGGTGCACCCCTTAACGGTATAAACTCCGTTAGTGGTTATTTGGGGGTGTGACAAATAGCCCCAAGTCTGTCATTTCAAACCTTTCTTGCATCTCCTTCTTGAACTTGGTTACTTCCACCTGATTAGAACCTGTAACAAGAATGTCATCAACATAAACACCAATAATCAAATTAATACCATTTTTACCCCTGGTGTACACAACCTGCTCATGTTGGCATCTCTTGAAACCAAGCTCCTTTAATACCTCATCCAACTTAGTATTCCAGGCCCTTGGTGCTTGTTTCAACCCATACAAGGCCTTTACCAATCTATAAGCCTTATTTTCTGACCCTTTTTTGACAAACCCCTCTGGTTGCTCAACATAAACTACTTCCTTTAGCTCACCATGCAGAAATGCAGCTTTCACATCTAAATGCCACACTTCCCAATTCATTTTTGCAGCATATGCAAGAATTAGCCTAATTGTCTCTATTCTTGCCACTGGAGCAAATGCCTCCTCATAGTCAATACCATATTGTTGTACATACCCTTTAGCCACTAGCCTAGCCTTATACTTGACCAATTGACCCTGAGCATCCTTTTTAATCTTGAATAACCACTTTAGACCAATTGGCTTACTTCCTTTTGGTACATCTGATAATACCCAAGTTTTATTCCTCTCTATGGTTCTCATTTCTTCCTTCATAGCCTCCATCCACTCCTGATGTTTACATGCTTCACTATACCCATGTGGTTCAGACTCTTGAACCAACATAAGTTCAATCAACTCAAGTTGTTCCTGCCTTTGTTCTCTAGCCTTCTGCTTATTACTCATAACATAGTCATTAAATTTTGCTGGCATGTTTCTCACTCTACCTGACCTTCTAGAACTCATCTCTTCAGTCCCTGACCCTTGTTGAGTGTCATCTTGCCTAATTTCAGTATTCAAATGACTAGTACTGGTCTCATCCTCATCATTATGAAACCCATAACTAAGATCATTATGATGATCACTATCTGATCCCTCATTCTCAGCATCACTTCCTGAGTCATAAGGCACATCAAATTGACTCCACTTGATGCTTTTACCCTTTTCTGTACCCCTTGAATTGTTCCATTCCCACTTTCTGTTTTCTTCAAATTGTACATCTCTGCTAATCACAATCTTCCCTTTGCTAGTATCATACATTCTATAAGCCTTTGAGCCTTCCTGGCTTCCTAAATATACCATAGGACTGCTTCTATCATCAAGCTTCTTCAGCCCTGGTTGAGTGTCTTTTACATGACCTATACACCCAAAAACTCTAAGATGTTTCACATTTGGTTTCTTCCCATTCAGGGCTTGATAAGGAGTCATCTTCATTAATACTTTAGTAGGAATTCTGTTCAACAGGTACACTGAATGCCTAACTGCTTCACCCCAGAACCTATTTGGCATTTCCATAGCCTTTAACATGCTCCTTGTCATCTCCATAATGGTTCTATTTCTCCTTTCTACAGCACCATTCTGCTGAGGGGAATAAGGAGCTGTCAATAGCCTAACAATGCCACTTTTCTTACAGTATGAGTTAAACTCATTAGAAGTGAATTCTCCACCCCTATCAGACCTTAAAGATCTGATCCTTTTGCCATAATGTCTTTCTGAACTCTCCTTGAACTCTACAAAGATATCAAATGCCTGATCCTTTGCTTTCAACAAATACATCCACATATACCTAGTTGCATCATCAACTATCAGCATGAAGTATCTATTGCCTCCAGTAGTTTGTGGTTCAATAGGGCCACATAGATCCATTGAAACCATCTCAAAAGGTTCCTTTGATCTATATTCTGATTCCTTAGGAAATGAGCTTCTTACCTGTTTACCTGCAAGACAAGCATCACATAGTTCTGCAGTATAATTGATTTCAGGAACTCCAATGACCATTTTACCCTTTGTCATTGTTTCAAGAGTTCTGAAACCAATATGCCCAAACCTACCATGCCACAACCAAGATTCACTGTCTACTTTGCTCAAGTAACACACAGCTGACCCAGTCTTTAATTTTACTTTGTAAAGCCTGTTAAGAGACCTTTTTACCCTTAAGAGTAATTTACCAGTTTTCTCAAAGAGCCAAAGATTTTCTCCTCTCATAATGACCTCACATCCAGTTTCAGTAATTTGTCCTAAACTTATTATACTACTTTTCAAATGTGGTATATAGTAGACATTAGAAAGCAGCCTTTGTTGCTTGGTTTTACCCTCTAAGACAATAGTGCCCCTGCCCTCTATTCTTACCTTGGATCCATCACCAAAAGTGACATTTCCTCCCACATTGTTATCTAAAGTAGAGAAATAAGAAAGGTTACCAGTCATGTGATTTGATGCACCATTATCCAAATACCACATCTCTTCCTGGTTATCATCTGATGCATATACCTGAGGATTCACCTTTGATTCATTTAGAAACACGAAATTTTTCTTACTGAGATCCACTGCTGCCATCATCAGAATTGGCTCTTCATCTTCACACTGTGACAGATGTGCTTCTTGATTCTTGGTATACTTTGCACATTCACTTGCATAGTGCCCATATTTCTCACATTTGAAACACTTTATCTTGGATTTATCCTTTTTTCCCTTTTGTGCCCCTTTATCAGCTCTGCCCTTCCATGTAGAGTCCTTCCTTCCATTTGAGTTCTTGATCAGATTTTCATTTCCCTTTGCAGCCTTCTCCTTGTCCCATTTACCCTTTCCTTTGGATTCCTTGACTTTGGCTTGCCACTCAGAGTATGACAACAGCAACTGCTCTTCCTTTGACCCTCCACTTTTAGTCTTCATTCCGCATCTTTCTTCAAAAGCCTTGAGCCTACCAATAGCTTCTTGAATTGCCATAGTATCCAGATCCACAAATTGTTCAATTGATGCCACAATATGAACAAATCTTTCTGGTACTGATTCTAGCAATTTCCTAACCAAGGTAGGTTCCTCAATTGGGGAACCCAGACTAGCAAACTTACTTGATAGAGAAGTCAATCTTGCTGCATACTCATCAATATTCTCTGATTCCTTCATTTTCAGTCCATCATATTCACTCCTCAACGTCTGAATTCTAGCCTTCTTTACCCTTTCAACACCAACAAATCAAGTTTTCAAGCTATTCCATATATCTTTTGCAGATTCTTTATCAGCAACTTGCAGGATCATCTCTTCTGGCAAAGATTGAAAGATATAGGCAATTGCTGCACTATTCTTCTTACTATCTACATCTGCTCCATCTGCTGGTTGCACCGTATCCCATAAGCCATGTACATTGAAGATTGCCTTCATCTTTAGTGCCCAAACTGTGTAGTTTTCTTGGCTTAACAACGGGCATTGTAATGGCACAGTAGTATAGTTTTCTCTAACTTGCCGATTTCCACCTACTCCCCCGTCCGCCATAACTTGAAATCGATTCCTTCTTGGTGATGAAACTGGTGACCTCCGAGGGGAGATCAACAACCGATGAATTTTGGATTAACGAATCGGAGATCGCTGATCCCCAATTACACTAAATTCAGACACGTCAAGCGGATGAAACGCGATCAATTTTGACCTGTGCTCTGATACCAATTCTAAATTGAGAATCAAGAACACGAAATTGACCAAGAAAACGGAAAATCTTATTGAAAATGAATTGAATTACAAGGAGAAAGATGAAAAATGAAAAACTCTAACCTAACCGGAACTCGAACCCAGCTATTTATAGCTGTTAACTAACTACAACAGAATTTTAAAACAAGTTACATTTTAGTCCCTGAACTTCCACAGCTTTAACACTTGTAGCCCGATAACTTCTCTGCTCTACATTAAGTAACTAAAATGTTACAATATCAGTCCCTGAAGAATGTTGAATTATCAATACCATTCCAAACTTAGTTAACAAGCATTAACATCAACATTCTATACCCCAAAAAAAAAAAATCAGTCAAATTAAGAAGCTGTGAATCTAGATCTTTGTTAACTCCAATGAATTATCATTTATCAATTAACAATAACTTACATCTACTACAGTTTGCTCCAAACACTACTTGCTTATGTACTTAAAGCTTAAAACTTGATACATAAAAAACTCAGAATTCCCAACTTGTTGTCTGAAATTTGCTAGTAAGTGTAACCATCAAAGCAGAAAGATAACAGTGTTTTTCTGCTTCAAACTACAACACATTTCTTTCTAGGCTTAAATTGGTAAACTTGAAACATAAAAGATGCTCCTAAGCTCTTAATGAAATCTTTAATTGATACAACCCAAAATTTCTCATTTGGTTATGAAACTTTCATATGCCATTGCTCTTCTAGGCTTAAATTGGTAAATTTCAATAGACAAGAACTCAAAACATGTAATTAAGTTGCAGCAGATAAAAAAAATAACCAGAATTTGTGTGTTTATAAGAAATCACAAAAAGCAAAGCAATCAAGACATGTTCCATTATTTCTTACCCTTGTCCGAAGAATTCTTGATAATTGGCAGACACCATGGATACTGGTAGCGGTTTAACACCATCCGATCGCTACTCATCTGACTGTTGGACGCAGTGTGGATCGCTTTGGGGGGAAGGGATTCATCTTGTGAAAACCCGAACCGACCCCGAAATTCTAAAAACAAACCCAAATTCGAGCCAATCTTAACGGGTTTCGCCCCCTTTGTATTTAAAATATATATATAAAATGAAGAGTTAATTACTCTTTTCGTCCTCGATGATGTTTGAACATTTCAACAATTTCAGTTGAAAAATGAATTTATTAGTAAATCAAGATTTGACGTTATGATTTTTTTATGGTATAAGTTTTTTAAAATAAATAATGTTATATGTAAATGTTATAAATGTTTAAAAAATTGAAGAACTTGATAAAAAGTCAACATAAATGAGTAAGACTAAAATACCACTCATTTAAAAATAATAAAAAAACACATGTCATCGCGGCAGCTCTTCCTAGCATTTTACAAAAAGAAATATTTGAATTCAATGGTTATGACGGTACTTGTTTTTTACTATATCTTCTCTAATTAGAAGCCTTACCTTTTCCCTTTTTCGTAGCCACATATCTACCGATTAGACATTCAATTGGTGAAGCAAAACTATTTGGTGTTTCTGGGTTGGCATAGTGACCTTCTTCGGTAGTACTTGATTATTTGCACTACCACCACCTTTTCTTTTCATATTCCGGATAAGTGCGTGTTATGTTACGACTTAGCTGTAAATTTCATTTGGGGTGTTCACACATTATCCTATATAACATAGGAGAGAGAAATTTGCATTAAGTTGTTGTACCGTATAAGTTATTGAAGCTGAACTCTAATGATAACCTCAATATCCTCGTGTCGCTTTTTTCTGCCAACTCAGCGTCACATCAGCACCTCACACCCCCTCACTTTTAATCACAATACCTTCCTTTCACTTTTTCAACCATTCACTTTTACTTTTAATATTATTTTATTCAATTTAAAAAATAAAGAAAAACTATTTAAAATAAAATAACCTACATTTCAAAAAAATAAAAACATTACATTTCCTATAAAAAAAACGTTACATTTCCTTAAAAAAAAACCATTACATTTCCTAAAAATACGTTACATTCCTTCTAAATTAATCTTTATAAGTTTCTAAAAGCCTAGCTCGTATTTTTGAGCGATTGTCTTCCCGTTTTCGGAGACGTCGATCCAACAACGTGTTAGTGCCAACTCCTGCGTTATATCTCAAGGTATACACGCTCGGGGACCATCTCGTTCTTGCGAGATCGATTGAACTCTTTTTTTTGTTGGCTTTTTAGTCTTCTTGGGTTTGGGATTGGGATGGGTTTCCATCACAAAATCGAGATCATCGGGTTAAGATGAGGGTTGAAATGAGGGTTGTGATGAGGGTTGCGATGGATAACCGGTACGTAGATAGGATGGCTGTGGGTTGTCTTGGCTCCAACCACCAAGTTGTGGAGCCGCGAACAATCGAAGACACCACAAACGGAACGTATCCACTAATTTGGAAAACATTTCTTTGGGAAGTAGAGAGAGATGTAGAGGGAATGGTGTAAAATTTTGTGTGGTGTGTGGGTTTAAATAGATGTTGAAAGTAAATGAAAAAAAAACCAAATTTTCTTTTTTTTACAACGTTCATATACCCGTTAAGGGGGGGGGGGGGGGGGGGTTGGCCCACCATCACCGAGAATCATACCACGAGGCAAGGTTACCATGGTTTTCTCCACCGCACCAAGTGCAATGGTGGGCTTTCGTCCACCGCAGCCAAGTCACCACCCCTGCGGTGTGCGGGGGAACCATTGCAAACACCCTAATATGCTTAGGAGAACTGGTAGCGCATCAAAAGGATGTACAATACAAGTTGTTTATGTGTTTTATGAGTGTAAACTTAATTTCTTTTGAAACAAGTGTTTTGCTTGGTGGCCACGCAGAGCTGTCTACACCACTTAACGCCTCTGTCTTGCTTCAACCGAGATTTTGTATCTCTCACTATACGTCATCCGTGCTCTTTCTCTCTCTACATGCTTTTCATCGGAAAAATTGTATTTGATCGGAGAGGGTGTCGTTTAGTCGAATCAATGGTCTATGTTGTTTCTAAGATGTTCTTTGGCCTCCGTTGCTCCGTCTATGACGTTGAAGTGGCGGCGGCAGCATTTTTAATCCACTTATAGCACCAATCTAGGGTTTCACTAACCTTATCGCCGGTGAAAACTGCGATAACCAGATGATTATAGGGCTTGCTGCCATTAATCGGCTGGTAGTCGTCGCCTTTGGCTTTCTTGAGGCTATCATACGCCAGCGGGGGTTTTGTGGAAATGTTGCTAATTTCGGTGGTTGTCGCCATTAAACGGCCGGTAGCTGTGGCCTCTGTATGATTTTGTTAACTCGAATTTTTCACTGAATAGAGATGGTGGTTGCTTGATTAAAGTTTACTTAACTGGGTTTTGTTATCTTTGTTTCCATTTTGTACCCGATATGTTGTGTTCGTTTTGAATCGTTTTCGGTTTTTCAGGTAATGAACTATGAAAGTTAGTTTGATTTTGGTTTGACATCTATTGTTCTTGGTTAGATTAATGATGATCTAATCCTAGGTTGATACGGGTTCGATTGTGGACGTTTATGTGGTGTTGGTAATGTGAGGATTTCATTTATGCCTCCTGCCTGATCGATGTTTTCTCATGTTCAAGGGTTATATGAAATTCGTTATGAAGACCGGTATTCTTAAAGCTATTGCACACAAATTTAGGTTTCCCTGGCTATGATGATCTAACTTCTGCTATTTGGTGACGTGGTTAGTTTGACTATCGCAACCGTCACCAAGTATTTTATCTGAGCTTAACGGTTATGATGCTCATTACATGATAAAAATCTGAGCCAAGAATCTCATTTTCTCTCATCTTAATTTTTTTTTTCTGTCTTCCTCTGTTTGATATTGTTCTTCCTCTGTTTGATATTGTTCTTTTTGTTTCTTTATTTTATGTTCTGTTCACATTTTATGTTTTAAATTGATTTTAGTCTGCTTCTTATGTTTTATATATGATTTTACATTGGGAAGAAATGACAGATTTCAAATATAACCCATTAATGCGTTGATGGATCGAGAAGAGGTAAATGAAAATGGAAACGTCTCTTATGAGGCATATGATGTGGCAAACCATTCTACATGTTTTTTCTTAACCATTAGGATGGAACCATTGGTGAAGCTTGGGCGAAAAGTTCAAAAAAATTCAAAAATCGCAGAAATTAACACTACGGCCGAAAAAAAAACCGAGGGGGAGGGGGGGGGGGGAGGGAGGGGGGCGGTCACCACCCGATCTCCACTAAGCTACGCCACTGGATTGAACTCTACATTTTGGATCACGTCCCGTTATAGACGTTTTAATAATTTAAAAGTTTTATGGGACCACAAGTGCTGAATTGAACACCACTATTTTGGAAGTCAATTTCATATTTTGGTTGTTGATTTCAAATTTTCCTAAGTTTGCTTGACCCCACATTTTTATATTGACAGGGGCGGTTCTGGGGCGGCGCACCGTCAGCCACCGCGCCGGGCCCGAAGAAACAAGGGGCCTGTCGGCGGCCGGAATCAAGGGAGGGTCCGGTGACACTCCGGCGGACCAATTTTTTTCTAACAGAGGCATGTAGTTCTGTCTGTCTTTCTTGGTTTGACCCTCTAAAGGTGTAGTTGGTAGAAAAGTATACGTGAAGAAGAAATCAAGTATGTATTACCGGAATTGTTTTTTCTTTAGTCGGCTTTGGAGATCGGAGATACATTGGGCTTATCAGAGAAGAAAGAAGAAACAAATGAAAAAAATATATAGTTGAAAAACGAGTTTTTTTTTTTTTTTTTTTTTGAACGGCAAATCAATAAAACAGGCCAAAAACGCCTAGCAAGCCGCTAGACGCGCCACAAGCAGCACATTACAAAGAAAAAGCAATCCAATCCTCCCAAGAAGGAGAACGGAGATTACATCGGTTCGAGAACCACACAAAACTCCAATACTTAATACCTAAAACCACCCGGTGAATCGAAGGAGTGCGACTCATAAAGATGCACCCATTGCGCTCCAACCAAATCAGCCACATGCTCGAAAGGATGATGTTGTTGATCGCCATACTCTTCCAAGGTGGAGTTGCTCTATCCTTGTGAATATTCAGCAAATCCATAACCGAAAAGGCAATTAAGGGAGGAAGTTTGATCCACTGAGCCACAATCTGTCACACTAAATTCGAAAAAGGACAGTTGGTAAACAAGTGTTCCGCAGACTCGAAACCTTCGTCACACAACCTACACATCGGATGCACCTCCACCTTCCTCTTGATCAGCCCGTCGGAAGTAGGAAGACGTCCAAGAACAGCTCTCCAAGCCAATATATTCACCTTAATAGGAACCGCTTTACACCAAGTGAAACCAAACAACGTACCCGAAGAAGCCGCCGAAGCTAAACACTTCCTAAGCGACTTCACAGAAAAGCAGCCGGAGCTGTCTTCAAGCCAGGTCAGTCTCCCATTAGATTCCACCATTGTTTCTGTGAGATCCACCCCCCACTGCTCGAGCTCCTTACAACACTTGGCTATCGCCTTCCACACCCCACTGGCTGAAGGCTGCATAATTAATGAGGTTGAGTGTCTACAACTCAAAGAAAAAGTCAATAAAATAGTTTGTCAGATAGGGATAGGTACGTGTCAAATTTCTTTTTTATAGCAACATAAATAAATAAGTATTAATAAGTTTCTTTATTAGTTATCGATAGTAAAATAAATTTGTTTTCTATTTTAAATTATAGATTTTTTTCCTATTTATGATGAACATTTTTCTTTTTCTCTAAATATATTTAGAAAAATTAAACCCTAAAGTTCTATTTGTTCTTTTTATTACTTCAATAACTAAAAAAGAAAGTCGAATTGTAGAAATTTAGTTTTTTTTAAAAAAAAATTTTTGCAGTAAAATATTTTCATATTTAGATCTGATCACTTTAAAATTTAGGGCATATTTTTTTTTTTGAGCCGGGCCTAAATTTTTTTTAGCATTCTGAGAGACGGCCCTGTATATTGAGACTATGAAAAGGGAATTGATGTTAGTATAACTTGAACATCAAATAATAGTTCATTTTTATCTCTCAAAGGCCGATACGTACGTGATTCTAATTAATAGAGATGCTAGTATAGTTGATTGTCGGTTAGAATTAGTTAAGTCGGTTAAATAAGAAAGAGTTAAAAAAAAGAGTTAATAAATGGTTTAAAGAAATCATAATTTGAAAAGAATCGGTTAAATATCAAGAACGTCAATCCCGCGCACGAAGTGCGGGTAGTTAATCTTGTATCCTCATTAAAAACAACATACTTCAAAAACTTACATTTCTCTTCTTGCTCATAAATTATATGAGCTTCACGCTCAGTATTGTTCTGGCTCATGCCACTTCTTCCTCGACGATATGCCTCCTGGTACGCGGAAATCCACATTTCGGTATTTTTATAAAGTGGTGACACATGACCTTTCAATTGATTTTCATTCCTCATACCAATCTTTTCAAAATTTTCTGCCTGAGTTTCATCGTAACATTTCTTTACTTCTGTATAAAATGATTCTTTTTCTGGTGTTTGTCGTGGCATCCTCGCTAACCATACACCATGCCGACATTAAAGCAACATCTTCAGCAGCTTCCCATTTATTGTTTCGTGATTCATCATGAGTATTTTGTGAAGTTTGAGGACTTTGAGTAATAGGAACTTGACTTGAATTTGAAAAAAAAAACCGGGAGTTGTCATAGTATTGAGTATTAGGATAATCTCCAAGATTAAGGGGTTATTTGTTTCAATCTGAATGAGGTCTTAGTGGTAAAATGTGTGAATCGCATACAGATACAGACTATTTATTTAGAAAAGGTCGTGACCTCTTAATAAAAAAAATGTCTGAATCGCTAGTCTGGAACAAAAATTAAAAAGACCAGATCATGTGGCAAACCATTCTACATGTAAAATATAACCCATTGATATATAAAATCATATATAAAACATTTTATATATGACTTTACATTAGGAGAAATGACAGATTTCAAATATAACCCATTGATGCGTTGATGGATCGAGAAGAGGTAAACGAAAATGGAAACGTCTCTTATGAGCCAGATCATGTGGCAAACCATTCTACATGTTTTTTCTCAATTTGGACCACATCCCGTTATAGACGTTTTAATAATTCAGAAGTTTTATGGGACCACAAGTGCTGAATTGAAACACCACTATTTTGGAAGTTAATTTCATATTTTGGTTGTTAATTTCAAATTTTCCTAAGTTTGCTTGACCCCACATTTTTATATTCCGACTATGAAAAGGGAATTGAGGGTTAGTATAACTTGAACATCAAATAATAGTTCATTTTTATCTCTCAAAACTCAAAAGGCCAATACGTGCGTGATTCTAATTAATAGAGATGTTAGCATAGTTGATTGTCGGTTAGAATTTGTTAAGTCGGTTTTATAAGCAAGAGTTAATAAATATGGTTAGAATTAGTTAAGTCAGTTAAGTTTTTTTTTGAACGGCGATTTCAATAAACCGACCCAACAACTAGCAAGACGCTAGAAGAGGGCCAAAAGAACAACAACGGGCGTTACATAGGAAAAACAAACTTACACCAATCATTCCAACAAATATCCCAATTCTTAGATCTATTGGAAACCCAAAGAAAACTTGAAGATTTGACTTCAAGGAAAACCTTTTGGACCGGAACTTTCCTATTGTTGAAAACCGCATCGTTCCTTGCCCGCCAAATAAACCAACACGCCGTGTGAATGATAGCCTGGATCAACACAACTTTATCTTTAGCCCCCCGTAAGCTCGAAGAGACAAAGGCAAGGTCCCTCACGGAGAAACAAAAAATTTGTGGGATTCTACACCACGTAGAAATTTTTGACCATAACTCCAAAGCAAACCGGCAACCTGTGAATAAATGCTCAGCGGACTCGTCAACCTCAGAACAAAGCGGGCAGCTGCTCGGGACTCGAATATTGCGCCGGATTAAACCATCTTTGGTAGGAAGTCTCCCTAAGGTGGCCCTCCAAACAAGTAAATTGATTTTTAAGGGAATGCATTTGGGCCAAGTTATAGGATCTGGGCCAGCAGGCCCAACTGAAGAAGCTAACAATCTGCGCATGGAAATAGAGGTGAAAACACCCTCTGGATCAGCCGTCCACTTCCAAGAATTGTCCACAAAAACCATAATGTGTTTAAGAGTCACATTGCGAAGAGCCAAGCATCTTTCAACTTTGAACAGATTTTTCCAAACACCTGCACATGAAACATTACACGGCACCCACATACTCGAGTTAACGGAACCGTGAATACCTAAAATAACCTTCCTCCAAAGCCTATCCGGTTCAACCAAATATCTCCAAAACCACTTCGCAAGAAGGGTTAGATTAATGTTTTCAAGAGTATCCAGCCCGAGCCCTCCCATTTCCTTTGGTTTGCAAACGTCGGCTTTGCTAACCCAATGGATTTTCCTATCCGAACCATGAGAGGGATCCCCGCCGCCCCAAAGGAAATTGAAACGAATACTCTCCAATTTTTGGAGAACTTTAATTGGCGCTTTGTATAAAGAAAAGAAATAAAGGGGAAGACTATCCAAGACCGATTTGATAAGAACAAGTCTTCCCCCCATCGAAAGGTGCTTAGCCTTCCACCGAGAGAGCCTAGCTTGAAAGACATCCACAACCGGTTTCCAAGCATTAACACGATTCATATTATCTCCCACCATGAGGCCCAGATACTTGAAAGGAAGATCATTTCCCCCACAACCACAAAGATTAGCAAAATCCGAAACCTCTTGGGGAGCTGCATTTACACCAAAAATACCACATTTCTTTAAGTTTACCTTTAGGCCGGAAACAAGGAAAAAACCCCTAAGGAGGCGGAGGAGGTTTAAAACATTAGGCTTGGACCAATCTCCAACAACAATAGCATCATCGGCGTACAACAGGTGGGAAATAACCGTATCCGATCTAGGCACGTGAAACCCGTGAAAGATACCAATCGAGAGAGCTTTGATAAGCATGGAATGGAAGGCCTCCATGGCAAGGATGAAAAGGTAAGGGGAGAGCGGATCCCCTTGCCTAACACCGCTAAAGCATTGAAACTCAAACGAGGGCGCCCCATTAATGAGAACCGAGGCTCTAGAAGCTTTGAGACAACCCGAGATCCAAAGGCGCCACCGAGGGGGGAAGTTCATTTGTAAAAGAATGTCATCAAGAAAACTCCATGATAAGGAATCAAAGGCCTTTTCAAAATCAATCTTGAAAAGCATTAAGGGTGATTTATTTTTTTTAGCCCAAGAAACCAATTCGTTAAGAATGAGAGGACCATCGATGATGTTTCTATTGGCCAAAAAGCCCATTTGAGTCTCCGAGATAACTTTGTTAAGCACAAGCTTGAGTCGATTCGCCAAGACCTTAGATATGACTTTTTGGATGCACCCAATAAGACTAATGGGCCGGTAGTCATTGAAGGTTAAAGGATCTTCGCATTTAGGGATGAGGTGTATAAAAGAGGAGCCACACCCCTGACTAATCTTACCATCCGAGTGAAAACAATCTAGCACTTTAAAAAAATCGTCTTCAAGAAGGCCCCAAAACTTCTTAATAAAGGCAAAATTAAACCCGTCCGGGCCGGGAGCTTTGTCGTTACCACACATCCAAACCGCATTCTTGATTTCAATTTTAGAAAAAGGGAGGGTAAGAAGGGTGCAATCATCATCCGAAAGTTTCTTGATGCCATCACAATAGATTTTTGGCCTGACGAAAGAATCATTCTCGAATTTTTTTCTTAAAGAACTTCCACGCCTCCTTTTTCATAACATCGGGGTCGGTGATCCATAAATTATTAACAAGGAAACCACCAATTCTGCCATATCCCAGTCGCTGGTTAATGATACCATGAAAAAACGACGTGTTCTCATCTCCGTCTAAAGCCCACCGGCATCTCGCTTTTTGCTTTAAATCTTTATTTAAGGCATCGTTTAATTCTCCAAGATCCTTTTTCATATTAGCCCAGTGCCCAACAAGATAATTCATTATCTGAAAGAAGTTGTTCCTCAGACTTAATATCAAACAAATTACAACCCTTTGTGAGGTCAGCAATACGCAGGGAGTTGACCTCCTTGCACTCCCTGTTCCAAATCTTCAAATTTTCCTTAAGCCTTTTTAATTTATGAAGGAGAACCATATCAGGTTTGCCCACCAGATTGCACTCGGCCAACGTTCTGGACACAACGTCTTCAATGCCATCTCTTTGAAGCCACGAAGAGAAAAAACGGAAAGGGGTCGGACCAAAATCCACAACCGAGCACTTAAGAATTAAAGGGCTATGGTCCGACCATAAGCGTGGAAGGGCCGTGAGAGAGGCGTGCGGCCACCTGCACATAAAGGAAGAACTGACAAAAATACGGTCGATTTTACTAAATGACTTACCGTTTCCGTGCGAGTACGTGTATTTCAAACCGCCCATGCCATACTCCAAGAGGTTAGAGTTATAAATAAAGTCGTTGAAATGGGCAGCCCCTGACGGATGAAATTCCGAGTGAAGTCGGTCCTCCTGCACCCTTACCTCGTTAAAATCTCCCGCCACAATCCAGAGGCCATCTGAGTCAATAATGGAGGAGATTTTATCCCATAATCTTTTTTTTGCTGAAGCACCCTGAGGGGCATAGACGTTGATGATATTTAACGGGTCAGAGAGGCCCAGAACCCTTCCCTTAACCACAATGAAATTGTCGTCCTTTTGAATATAAGAATGCTTGAAAACAGCAGGGTTCCAAGAGCATCCAAGCCCCCCGGACCTACCGGAAGCGTCAACCCACACATTAAAAGCCCCCGGTTTGCCCCAATAGTTATTGAACGGAATTTTTGAGCCATCCCTAAATTGAGTTTCCTGAAAACACAAAAAGTTAATTTTGTTTGAAGCTCTAACCTCCTTGATCCAGATCCCTTTATTAAGATCTCCTGCCCCACGAATGTTGACCGAAAGGATATCCATTAAGCACAGAGATCATCACCACCTCCCAAGATAATACCCGAAACCAAGTTACTGTGACCATCCAGATCGATGCCAACACACGCGTTGACCCTAATTGTGTCCAGGACCTCGTCGACGAGAGCGATGTCGCGGCGCTCTTGAGAAGTGAGATCATCTTGATCGCAACCCGCCTGACCCGTCTGCACCATCGGCACATCACCGGAGGGGACGAGTATCCGGTTGAACACCCCCTTTTTTTCTTTTCTTTAATATCGACCCATTGCTTTTAGATCTGGGTGGGATATTGAGGTTTAAGCTCTGTGAACTCTCCAAGGACGAGTCAGGTACATTGGAGTATAGTGGCGATGGGCTTTTTGACATTCTCCTTTTTTGAGCCAAGACTCCATCAGGCCCAACAGGCCCAGTACACTTTCCAGGGTGATCAGTTGAATGTCCCGCCGCATCTACATTTGGTGGGCCCGAGGGAGGAACATCGCCAACCACCTCCTGCATTGGGACGTGGCCCGAGGAGTGCACCCCCTCAGCTTCCACCGCCCCATCACCTTTCTCCGATGCCGCTTGAGCCACCTCCGGAGCCTCTCCCCTGCCGGAAAACAAGCTCACGAAATCTGGTTCCCAATCCACAAGGACCTCTTTTACTTCACACATGAATCTCTTTCCTTTCCACACCACAGTTACCAAGTCATGGATTTCAGCGGGTGAGCTTACAAGAATCCCGATCTGGTTCCTCGAAAGATTGTAGTCAAGAACATCAGCGTCGGAAGGCTGAATCACCTTACCGAACATTCTACCAATGGAGTCGAACACCTCTCCCTCCCATAATTGTGGAGGCATTCCACGTATATTTAACCAAGCGATCCTTTCAGGCGCACTCGACTGACCACACCATTTCTCGAGCTTAGAGAACCAGTTTTTCCATATGTCATGATACTCAAGGAAAAGGTCTGCAGCGTCCTCGTCAGGGAAGGTGAGGATCACGAGTTAGACCCCAACGTATCTAGGCTTGCATGAGAGGACATCAATGGAGTTTGCCAACTTGTCCATGTTACATAAGTGAGAAAAATCACGAGCATAACCGATTAGAGCTTTCTTTTCCCACTCACAGGAAGTGGCTGTGATTTTTTCACCCAAATCAAGGGTCTTTTGTTTCCCAAGTCCAAGAGGGCCTTTGGCGATCGAAGCGTAGGACACTCCAGGGAAAGTCCTGGCCTCCGGCACCGCCCTTAACCCCGGCAGGCAAGACGACGAGGCCTCGCCCCCGTGTCTAGGGAGACCGACCGGTGGAACGTCACACAGAACCCTGAGCCCATCTCTGTTAAAAATTCTCGAGGTTAGCAGAGATCTTCATGTTACCGATACGGATGTTGGCTAGTTATCTTCAAGTCTCCATTTGTCGCTGACTCCTTCAAACTTGACGAAACCAAAAACATCACCGGCTCTATTCTTCCTCCGAGAGATAAACACGTCAACCACCTTGCCAAAGCTCTTGCATTCCTCAAAGATCCATTCCTTCCTTCAGCCCTCCGGTAGGTTAGAAATGTAGTATGAGACAACTGTAGAGGCTAGATTATGAGGCTTGTAATATTAAATAAGTTGGGCTGGGCTTAGAGGGTTTCATTAGAATTAGTAGGCTAGTTTGCTATTGTATTTAGGCTAGTTTATGATTGGGCTTGGGTTTACTATTGGGTTTATGATCACAAGGGGCCCAATAGTAAACCCATTGGTGGTACTATATATAAACCACTCATGACCTCCTTATTAGGGTGCTTGATTTACGATTCGACAGGAGGCTGCCATTTGGTGTTTACGATCAGTGTTCACATCGTAAACCCGAGATAGAGAGAGTTTACGATTACTGTTTTGTACCCGACAAGTTTTCTTGTGTGCAAAGATCTAGTTTTTATCGTTTAATCATCGTATTCTTGTGTTCTCTTCTACTTTCTTCTTGAATCAATCACCTACGAGGATTCCGCACTCGTTTGTGATAGAAATATCGTGTTTTGGGAGATTTCCGGACCTACAATTGGTATCAGAGCCAAGAAACGAGTGTTTCGAGGTTCTCACGATATTGGATTCAAGTGTTTCTGGAAAAAGTTCAAGTTTTTGAAGGTTTAAAGGCTGTTTGAAGGTTTACGATCGTTGCTGCTGCTGTTCTTCGGGTTTACGAGTGTTTTCTGGGTTTTTCACGTGTTTACGACCGGGTGTTCTTGAAGATCGTCATCTGAATCACGTTCACGACATAAAGTTTGGATTTTTACGTGTTTACGACCCGGCAATTGGAGTTTACGAGTGTACTTTGTCGGAATCAGGGGTTTACGACATTTTTGGATCGGAATCGTGTATCGTAATCTGAGTTTACGATTTTTAAAGGCGGTTAATAGTTTACGATTTTGGGTTTAATCGGAAACAGGAGTTCACGATCGTTGTTTACGACCCGGAGGTGATTACGATCGTAAATAGGGTTTACGATCGGAAACAGGTTTTGCGGCAAAAAGTCACTTTTTCACACTTTCACGGAAACGGGCGTAACTTTTGACTCGTTTGGAGTTAGAGGCTCAAATTTGAACACGACGTTCGTGACATCAAGCCCCAGAATTACCCCAGACTAACGTCCAGGGGAGCTCGTTTGGACCCCCAAATTCCACTCCGAAGGCCTCCGTTTTTCAGTTTTAAGTTTCTGACACTATTCTTTGAATAGTGATTTTGCCAATTTTGCCGTTTTTGCTGATTTTTCAAAATTTTCAGAAGCTGCATAATGAGTTCAGTGGTTGAAGAAAAGAATATGGTTGAGGACAAGGATGCTTTCTTAGATGAAGTTGACGAAACTGAGATATGCCCGAATCCTACATGTGCTCGATTAATTCCTGGACTTAGGCAAATCTGTAAAAATTTTCAGTCAGAATTGTTTGAGACAAAGTGCGAGAGGAGTTCCTTTAAGGGTAGATGGCAAAAGAATGAAGAGAAGGTTAAAGCTCAGAAATTAGACATAGTGAAATATAAGAAACTTGCAACTGAGAACGCTTATCTGTATGACAACGCTAAGTTAGAAATAGCTGAGCTTAGTAAGCAGATAGATGACCTTAAGCATAAAAACAATGAGTTGCAGGTTAAACTTGATATGAATCAAATGAGGAGCAAAAGAATGCTTGATGCTGGAAAGGAATTGTCACATGCTGTTGTGACTGGTCAAGTTGGGAAACACACACCTGGATTTGGATCAGAAAAGACTGATAAGGCCTTGGCTGCAAACAGCATTATTCCTCCACCAGTTCCCAGAGACATTATAGGAATACTTCTTAGTGAGGAACAAGTTGAACGAACCGAGCTTGATTATAAAGAAGCTGCTCCTCCTATTGATAGTGTCTTGGTTGGAACTACACCATTGACACAAGAAGAAATTGATAATGAAGCAAATATGACTTATGGTGAAGGGAGGGTAAAGGATATATCAGAAAATGATGCTGAGTGCCGAGAATACAACAGGTGTCATAATTCCAAGTCTGATGAAGTTGGGGTAGAGTTGAAACCATACCCTAAAATTGAAACCCCATACTTCAAAGTAATCGACAAAGTCGAAAGGGAAAAGGTGATCATGACGACACGGCCTGAGGGGAAGATCTTTATGACATCTGGATCAATGTTTGACCAAGAACCAGATGTAGGATATGAATTACCATCCTTCTCCTCCAAATTCAAGGGAATAACCGATGGAGTGATAGGTGAAGCTAAAGTTGAGAAGCCGAAGATTACCATCAAGCATCCGAGTATGAAGCCAACAGCTGGAGTGAAGAATGAAAAACTTAAGGGAGTAGCTGTGTCTCCCATTTCTTCAGTTGGATCATGCAGTTGCTGTTGTAATTGCAAGAATGGTGCTTCAACGTCAAAGAATCAAGAAAGCACAAAGACAGTAAAGACAGGTTCGACACAGGCTTCGAGGAACCAGCCAAGAGTCAATCTTGGATCAGCAAATGGACCAAAGAAGCAGACACAGAGCAAACCAGCTCCATGTCAGCCACCAAAGTCAAATGGGTACACGTCTGACTTCTATCTAAAGAAGCAGACTTGCTTTAATTGTGGCATCGCTGGTCATATTGCTAGAAACTGTCTTTATCGCCCCTATGAACCCTATTATCCGAACACTCAAAGGGGTTCATCTCAGGAGTCTATGAAGTCTAAGCCGATGATGG
Organism: Deinandra increscens subsp. villosa; assembly: GCA_039602395.1. Classification (NCBI taxonomy): domain Eukaryota; kingdom Viridiplantae; phylum Streptophyta; class Magnoliopsida; order Asterales; family Asteraceae; genus Deinandra; species Deinandra increscens. The sequence goes on from JBCNJP010000438.1 coordinate 23,513, forward strand.
TGCAAAAACCTAAGGCAATGAAGACTGTTACTCCCAAGGTTAAACCCTCTGATCAACATTGGGGTGCTGCCAAAGCTGAAAGAAAATCTTTAAATCAAAACAACAGCTTTCCAAGTTACCAAAATTTCCAAAAACAGGTAAAGAAACCATTTTCAAAACAACCGAAGCTTGAGAAACCCAAAGTTACCCCTCCCAAGGTAACTAAAACTGTTTTAAAAAATGAAGCTAAAACGAAGAAGGTTGAAATACCTAAAGTCACAACTCAAAAGGTGACTAAAACAAAAACTGTTTTGAAAAGTGCATCTAAAACAAAGAAGGTTGAAATACCTAAGGTCACAACTCCAAAGGTGACTAAAACAAATTTTAAATCACCTGGAATTTGGAAACCAAAAATTAAGGCAGCTCCATCCCAACTTCCTGATTTTTCAAAGGGGATGTTCTTACAAGAAGTATCCTTTATTGATTCCTCAGGTGTACCCAGAAAAACAATGGCCTGGGTACCAATGGCTAACTAATCTCTCACTCTGTGCAGGAACGATCAAGGAGGATTATCACTAACGTTTTTATTACTAATTTGTTTGTTGATAAGTGATTGTTCCAGGCACAGTTTAGGAGACGTATCTTCATGTTATGTCAAGTAATCTATAAATGGAGGATATGTCTCTTTGAGAGGTAAAGGGTCTATTTCAGCATGAAAGGTACTGTTCTTATTTTGGTTGTTTGAATGATGAGGCAGCAAAGGGTGTTTTAGGTCAAATCTTTTTCTTAAAATTTTCACTTGATTGATTAAGTGTTTGACTTCAAATGCAATGAAGTGTGCATGTCATGAAACCCAATTTTTTTTTCAAATCAATACTTTGAAAGTTAGCTTGGCCAGATATCTTCAAAATTTTGTGTTTTGTTCTTTTAAGTGTGTTTGTGTGTTTTATTTGTTTAAAAAATAAATGATGTTCACAAGATTGTGACATTAAAAATCAAAAAGCAAGGGGAAGAAATGTAAAGATGAAGAAAAAGTTGACCCCTCAAAAATAGTGTGCTTTTCAATTTTTAATTGTTTGTGCCTTGTTTCTGAGAAGTTTAGGGGAAGTAAATTGAATGTACGGATTGGAGATGACTGACACGCGTAAGGCGGAAGTGAAAGGCAAGCTCCACGGTGATATGCTCGGTAGGCTCGACCTAAACTTATGACCTCCAATGAAAGTGCAGTGATG
>JBCNJP010000439.1:17500-20777 GCA_039602395.1 Deinandra increscens subsp. villosa
CAGTTTTATTAACAGGCCACCAACAACTCCCTGCAGCCAATGTTTTTTTTCATAAAATAAGGGTTACAAGACCGGGTGAAATGGGAAGCCTCAGAGCTCGCGAGGCAACAAAAAAGCTTTTTTAAATTGTTAAGACTTTAATGTGTTTGTGTTTTTAAATATTTTATATTTTATGTTCAAAAAAATAAGGGCCCGAAATATATTAACGTCTTTAAAATTAAACTCATAAAATAACGGTTACAATGACATTCTGGTTCAGGATAAAATTAAAGTTTAATGATATTCATCCTCGTTTATTACCTCGTGACGTTTCGACATCTTTAACGGATTTGAAAAACAAATTAAGTTTCATTTTTTGAGATGGAGGATTTTATAAGATGAATTGGTATGATAAGTGTTCGAAGGGAGAAAAAGGATTTATAGTGGTTATGGATACGCTGCGTATTATCAAATACGCAGCGTGTAATAGGCCACGAAAACCCTTAACCTGATTGACAAATGATTATGTTTTGATTAAAACATCCCATACGCGCGACGTATGTCATAAAACGCAGCGTATGGAATGTCTGTGTTATTAATTAGTCCTATATCCGCTGCGTATTGGCATATACGCAACGTATATAGATGTTTAATTAGCTAGCACCCTAAAAAAGTGTTAAATGACATTGCAAATCATACAAAATTTTCGCTGGCAAATAGTTAGACTACCCGCATCGCAGACGTCCGTCTTCTTCTTCCAAACAGTTCTAGTCCGAATGTCACATCAAATTTTTTTCTCAAAGACAGTTGTTAGCCCCAACGTTGTCCTTTCGACAAACACCTTATATTTATCTATTTATATTTGTGTTTGTGAGGAGAAAAGAAAGAAAAAAAGGCTATGGATGGCCTAGATGGGAACATGTCCAGAAGGACGGAGGGTGATGGACGGCCGACGAACACAGTGCAACAACACTGCACTTGGTAAGGACGGAAGGTGGTGGGTGCCACGTAGGGCGGACAAACGCATGTATGCGTTGCGATGGAAGAGTTCTTAGGGCCTGGGTCTGTACTCGTTGCTATTTTTTATCTCTCACCCTATTTTTTGTTATCTATTGTTTTTATATATAAGATGGAATAAAATGGATAATTAGTCGTCATTCGTTCATTGTTGTTTGGTTAGTGGGTGTATTAGGTTCTTCAGTGCAACCTCGTCATCATGTATTTCTTCTTTTTACCTGGTTATCGACTTTAAGAAATTCGTTTGTGTTTGCATCCGAATTGCCTTTTAAACTAATACACATTAATGAACTTTATTATTCATATAGATCTCTACCACTAGACACAAATAGAGAATGCAGACCCCAATGGCAAAAGCTACCGTAGAACTTTAAATGGTTAATAGATCACATAACATAGTGACTAAAATCAAAACTTGAGATTATTTCTTTTGCCATCAAGCTAAAATATCAAAAGTTTCAATTCGTAGTGGGTAAAATGTTTGTTCCACGATGCCTTCTCTGACTTGATATTTGTGATGTTACTATGAGCTTGTTTAATATTCTTTATTTGTTCAAGTAAAGGATCAATTAAATATTCGAACTCTTGCTACTACTGCCACTGCTTGATGACCCGTTTGCCACTAAATGGTGCAATTTTTACGGTGTATGTCGTATCTTGATAAGTAAACAACATAAACACACTCATAAACATTAATTAACTAAATTTAGATGTTATATTTGTTGCATATGTATGGGTTCCTCTTGTAAATTTAAGATTCTCGTTTCACGTTGGGTGTTAGCCTATTTTCAAAGCACATGGCGTATAACGATAAACGTAATGTTAACAAAATAAAAACTTAAAAGTAAAACAATAAAGAAAAAAGCAACAATTAAAAAGACCTAAAAAAAATTAACACCCTTGTTACATTTCGTATGGGAGCCTAACCTATTTTTTTTTAAAAAAAACCCGCAACTAAAAAGTAGACCTAAAATAAAATAGAAAAAAAAAGACAAACAACAATAACAAAACAAAGAAAAAATTTGGACCAACAGAAGTCATTTACTATTTCTTACTACGTTCAACTTTAGTAAAACTAGTTATATTAACCCGTGTATTACGTGAGAAGTCTGAAAAAATGATATACGTATAAGTTCATATATAATTATTATTATATTTTTCAAGCATAAATTTCAAATGTAAACGTATAAGAAATAATAAAACTTTTTTAAGCATACACTCACGATATAGCTTTGGTGCCTCGTCTCTTATGTCTCCAGAATTTCCACCTCAAAGTTGCGGGCCGATCACAAATGTATGAGGATGTGCATGTTATGATGATGGAAGAATGTGACAGACCAAATGCTTGAAGACTCAGATCTGCACTGAAACCTTTAGATTTAGGAAAATTGGCTCATATTAATCCCAGTTATCTTAGTTTGGCCGATAATAATCCCAGTTTTAATTTTTCCTTATAATAATCCCAGTTATTAACCTTTTGGCCTATATTAAACCGGCGTTAACTATACACTAACCCAGTTAGTGTGAGGGACTGTTTTTTTAATTTCCTAAAATTTAAAGGACTAATTTAAATAGTTTTTTAAAACCTAGTTATTTAAAAAAGAGAGAGAGATCGGCCTTAACTGTAAAAATAAAACTATCACCGCTAGCTCTGTCGTCACTGCCATCAACGTAACCACCACCATGTGTTAGCCAACGCCGTATATCCATCCTAAAAAAATCGTCAGTCACCTCCGCCAATTGTGTCTATATTTGGGTTTTTAGTAATTTTAATTCCACTGAAGTATATTTGGTGTTTTAGTATTAATTTTTTTACTTTTTCGTATTTTTAATGAATAAATGTGTCTAATCCATGTTTCTTTATTTCTTTAAATGAATAACTGGAAAAAAAAACTTAAATAATTACTTTTTTTTCGTGTCCTTATAATATACCAACGAAATAAACAATTAGAAAGTGTAAACGATTTTAAATTTCTAAAAATTGAATAGTTGATAATTGTGTTATGGGTAACCCAATTGATAATCACCCGATTAATGTACGAGAGGAAGTATAAATATGGTATCTAAAAGTTCTAGGTTTTAAAAAACTATTAAAATAAGTGCTTTAATTTTAAGAAATTACTAAAAACAGTCCCTCACACTAACTGGTTTAGTGTATAGTTAACATCGGTTCAATATAGGCCAATGGGTTAATAACTGGGATTATTATGGGGAAAAATTAAAACTGGGATTATTATCGGCCAAACTAGGATAACTGGGATTAATATGAGCCAATTTTCCT
>JBCNJP010000440.1:0-23873 GCA_039602395.1 Deinandra increscens subsp. villosa
ACGGGCAAGTGCACCCATCGTGGAGCAGTATAGTAGCGGCAAGTTGAATCGGGATCGTTCAAAGACACAAAGGAAAAGGAGGGCTCTTGATACTTCACCGTTGTTGACGTCTAACCTGACCATTCTTCAAGTGAAGATGTTAGTAAATATATAAAAATAAAATAATATATATATATATATATAGTATTATATAAAAGTCGTGTCTTGGTCGACTCGGTCGCAGATAATATCATTTGGGAGACTTATCAGTGGTGATGTTGGTAACCCGTAAATTATACCCTTCCCGTAAGATTATTCGACAACAGGCAACTAGACCGCCTCTCAGCCTCAAATCTAGTATCACTACTCTCCCGGGTGATCGTCTGCGAGGAGTACGAACCCCGGGGAACTGTGCTGTTGGCAAACAAATATAGTGAAACTAATGCCACTTAGTTGCGGGACCCCCTCTCAGGCCAGTACACCGCACTTGACACGCCGTCATGAACCAGCAGGGGAACAACCCTGCGTGCCAGATTATTTTATTATAAAAATGATCTTTTTAAGGGACTAAGGTCCGTTTCTTCCGTGCACCGCTCTCGCGCATGCACGTCCGGCGTAACCAGAGCCAAGTTCACAAACACGTACCATCTCGGCTTCCGTGAAGTGACAAAATATTACCAACCCCCATTCCCAACCAGTTACTTTCAGCCCGCACTTGCGTGGTCAGCCGGGTTTGCTTACATAGACATAAGGACCCCGAACGTATCATGTAGCATGGGGCGCGAGTCACCCGAAGGATCATGCATCGTCCCCCGACCGGGTGTCACAAGTCCGGTCCTTGGGATTTCGACTCCCCAAATGGTCTGTGATACGTAGAGCACGTTTGGTTCAGAAAATCAGTAATAAACTTTCAATAAAAAGGTTTTTTATAAAGTCATTAGTTCACCTTAAAGCAAGTTTACAAAAACAGTTTACCAACCCACCAAAGACACGTTTATTCCCAAACGAGTGTAAGAATTTGGCTAACAAATGTTAGCCTAAAGATTTGCTTAAGAGATAATGAAAGATTCATAGACAAATAACTATTCATTATCACCAAAAGTTAAAGTTCTTACAATCTTTGACGAGAAGACACAAGAACACTAAAAGACTTGCTCTAAAATAAAAGATGGTAGAAGTAAGTGGAAGAGGTGAGCAAATGCTTCGAGAAAGTTGGAATGGAGGCCAAAGCTGTGTCTCCTATTTCTTCAGTTGGATCATGCAGTTGCTGTTGTAATTGCAAGAATGATGCTTCCACATCAAAGAATCAAGGAAGCACAAAGACAGAAAAGACAGGTTCGACACAGGCATCAAGGAACCAGCCAAGAATCAATCTTGGATCAGCAAATGGACCAAAGAAGCAGACACAGAGCAAACCAGCTCCATATCAGCCACCAAAGACAAATAGGTACACGTCTGACTTCTATCTAAAGAAGCAGACTTGCTTTAATTGTGGCATTGCTGGTCATATTGCTAGAAACTGTCTTTATCGCCACTATGAACCCTACTATCCGCAAAGTCAAAGGGTTTCATCTCAGGAGTCAGTTGAGTCTAAGCCGATGATGGTGCAGAAACCTAAGGCAATGAAGACTATTACTCCTAAGGTTAAACCTTCTGATCAACATTGGGGTGCTGCCAAAGCTGAAAGAAAATCTTTAAATCAAAACAACAGCTTTCCAAGTTACCAAAATTTTCAGAAAAAGGTGATGAAACCATTTTCAAAGCAATCAAAACTTGAAAAACCCAAAGTTACCCCTCCCAAGGTAACTAAAATTGTTTTGAAAAATGATTTTAAAATGAAGAGGGTTGAAATGCCTAAAGTCACAACTCCAAAGGTGACTAAAACAAAAACTGTGTTGAAAAATGAATCTAAAATGAGGAAGGTTGAAATACCTAAGGTCACAACTCCAAAGGTGACTAAAACAAATGTTAAATCACCTGGAACTTGGAAACCAAAAATCAAAGCAGCTCCATTCCAAATTCCTGATTTTTCAAAGGGGATGTTCTTACAAGAAGTATCCTTTATTGATTCCTCAGGTGTACCCAGAAAAACAATGGCCTGGGTACCAATGGCTAACTAATCTCTCACTCTGTGCAGGAACGATCAAGGAGGATTATCACTAACATTTTTTTTATTAAGTTGTTTGTTGGTAAGTGATTGTTCCAGGCACAGTTTAGGAGACGTATCTTCATGTCATGACAAGATATCTATACAATGAAAGGTATGTCTCTTTGAGAGGTAAAATGTCAAAATCAGCACGAAAGGTAATGTTCTTAACTTGGTTGTGTGAATGAAGCGGCAAAGGGTGTTTGGAGTCAAACCAAATTTCCTAAAATTTTCAATTGATTGATTAAGTGTTTGACTTCAAATGAAATAACGAGTGCATGTCATGAAATCCAATTTTCTAAAATTTTCAAAATCAATACTTTGAAAGTTAGCTTGGCCAGATAATCTTCACAATTTTGTGTTTTTCTTTTAAGTGTGTTTGTGTGTTTTGTTTACTTGTTCAAAAAAAAAAAAAAAAAAAAAAAAATGAATGATGTTCACAAGATTGTGACATTAAAAATCAAAAAGCAAGGGGAAGAAATGTAAAGATGAAGAAAAAGTTGACCCCTCAAAAATAGTGTGCTTTTCAATTTTTAATTGTTTGTGTCTTGTTTTTGAGAAGTTTAGGGGAAGTAAAATGAATGACCGGGTTGGAGATGGCTGACACGCGTAAGGCGGAAGTGAAAGGCAAGCTCCACGGTGATATGCTCGGTAGGCTCGACCTAAACTTATGACCACCAATGAAAGTGCAGTGAACTTAAAAGATATATATGTTTAGTTTCCCATCCTAGGTTGCATGGTTTAAAAGACTAAGTCCCAGCAAAAACGGGTTGAGAGTGGTAATTATACCTAGTATTCACTCTCTCACACGCCATGTTTATGCTATCTTGACAACACCACAGAGCAAAAGAAAATGAAAAAGAAAGGAAAAAGAAAAGAAAAAGAAAATGAAAAAGAAAAGAGAATAAATAATCACTCAGTTGGTCTTCTTTGCGTGCTTAGCAGCCGACCTGATCACCAACTGATGGTTAATGAAATAAGTGGTAGTCAAAACAGTATTGCATGGTTCCTCAAGTTGGGGGTTTGTGAATCCTCAATAAACTCTGAGGTTGGGTAGGTTTTGCTGTGTACGCTTGGGTGTGGGGACAATTAAACACGACGGTAATAATGTACTATATTAAGCATGACGCATTCGGTTGGGATTAAACGGGTTTGAGTTTAAAGCGGACAAACATACCGGCAATCACCTGGACTAGTCGAGTAACTGAAGCTGAAAAGGGTTCCTCAGTCAGATTCATATGGTTTGATCCCTAGTAAACTTTCTCATGCTTGTTTTTGGTAAGTATTTGTTTATTTTTATCTTTCGTGTGTGAGTCCTTAAGTTCTTTTTGGTGTGTTTTCGTCTTGGCCAGGTTGATTTGAGAAGTCAAAATATGTTTTTCAAGGGTTTTAATGCATGACCATATGCCCCCGGCAGATCTTGCCAAATTTTTAGGGGAAGGAGTATGGGATAATAAGTATTATCCGAAGGGAACTCGAGGATGATACTTATTATCTAATGGAAAAGATTTCCTCCGACAGATCTTGACAAATTTTTAGGGGAAGGAGGGAGGATAATAAGTATTATCCGAAGGGAACTCGAGGATGATACTTATTATCTAATGAAAAGACTTCCATAATACATAGTATCTGAAGGGAACTCGAAGATAATATGTATTATCTCAGGGGAAGTCCTTAGCTGAGGGGAAGTTATCAGCTAAGGGGAAGTCTTTAAAGGTCTTGGGTTCAGGGGAAGTTTTATAAGAAAACCCGTAATCTATATTAGGGTTTTTGGTTAAAATAATATTAATTTGAATCATCTGAACTGATGATAATTACCTTCTAACCCAAAGACCAGTCATCAAATGTCTGGTGGTGTATATTTTTTCAAATGTGTGTCAGACAGGTTGATGATAGAAAGAAGCTGCTGCTGCTCAAAGTTAAAGAACCAGCCGGTCAAGACTTCCATCTGAAAAGCAACTGTTCAGGGGAAGTTGTTGGTGTCTTTACAAGTATCCAAAAGCGTCAAAAGTTTTTCAAAGAAAATGCCCACAAGCTTAGGGGAAGCTGAAGATCTCAATTCAATTCTTTGAAAAAGAAAATGATACAGAGAGCAGTCAGAGATGATGAAGTTTGAAAATCAACAATCAAGTTCTCCAAAGTTAGGGGTTTTCAAAATTTCAACCCTCTAATTTTTGGAGATTTAAGACAGTTACCGAAGATTCAGCAAGAACCAGTTCTTTCAAAAGAAGCAAGTCAATGAGAATCCTCCTCTCATTAACTTGTTCATTTCAAGAAGTTCGAGCTGTTGCTGTTCAAGAGAAAGTCCCAAGTGCCCGTCAAGAAACCCATTGAAGATTTCTGCGGAAAGAATCTTCATCAGCATCTATGCCAGCCAGTCAAGAAGAAGTTTTTCAAAGATCGAAGACATTTAATATCACAAGCCTAGGGGAAGATTGTAGAGGCTAGATTATGAGGCTTGTAATATTAAATAAGTTGGGCTGGGCTTAGAGGGTTTCATTAGATTAGTAGGCTAGTTTTATTATGTTTAGGCTAGTTTACTATTAGATTGGGCATGGGCTTGGGTTTATGATTGGGCTTATTGGGTTTATGATTAGCCCATTAGGTTGTAAGAGGTGGTATAAATACCACCTCATGTTTATGATTAACCAAGCTTTGGAGATTACTTGTTCACGATTTCTTGTTCTTGTGAGAGTTTACGATCAGCCTTCATTGCTTCATAGTAGTTGTTCTTCATTCAAGACTTCATCTTTTTCATAGATCTAGTCTATTCTTCTACTATTATTCTTGAATCAATCACCTACGAGGATTCCGCACTCGTTTGTGATAGAAATATCGTGTGTTTGGGAGATTTCCGGACCTACATGGGTTAAGAGGGTGAGAGTCCAAACCAATTGGGGTAGATGATGTTTTGTTAAATTTTTCCTAATGTGTATATATATTATCGATATTTTTTGGAAAAAGACAAAATAGACACGAAACCATAAGCCACTTTCTCCTTTGAATATATATACAGTATTTCACATTTATTACCTAAGGGCATGAGGTATACTCATGTTAAGTTAACATGTTAACTTTGCCACATAGGCGCCACGTCACCTTTAACTTAACACCAAAATAGTTAACATGAATGGGGTATACTCATGTTAAGTTAACATGTTAAACAATATTTTATTAGTTTTTTTTTTTTTTAATTTCGATTTAATTTAAAGGGTGATAATTATTTTAATATTTTTTTTTGTTTTTTTTTTCGAAAATTGTAAAACAATTTAAAAAAAATAACACAAATACTAGAAAAAAAAAATACTACAAATACTAGATCATTAAAAATTTAAAAACCTACAAATTAACCAAACAACATAGTAAATAATTTTTTAATCGTCGCTACCACCGCTACCACCGCTACCACCGCTACCACCCTCGCCCCTCAACTCCCTCATGATCTCCGCCTTTTCCATCTTGATCATCTCTCGTTCCTCCGGGGTCAAGTTGGTCGTATCGATACCGAGCACCCGGATTTGTTGGAGTCGTACCTTTTTCTCGCGCAATTTCGTGCGCTTTTGTTGCTCGACACCGAACATCGTCACGTGATCTTTAAAAACCTCCTCCAAATCTTTTTCCTTCTCTTTTCTCATCGCCTTTTTCTTGCCGATCGGTCGCCGGATGGTCTCTTGAGGCTCGGTTTCACCCCCCTCCTCGGTATTGATTTCGTCGTTCAAGTTGATGTTAGTCCGAGCGGTCGAATACGACCCTCTAGGACTATCCATATCCGTCGACGACCTTTTTTTGCTCAAAGCCGTCCCCTCCAACATTTCATTGAATTTTGGAGATGGTTTCATAATTTCGTAATGTTGGATGGGAGGGGTGCCTTTGTGACCGTCATCCTTGTATCGAGCCACCGCGATCTTCACAACGTCCGCGTCACACATACCGCTCTTACGGGTCCGATCAACTCCGACGTACACAGCGTGAAACTTTGAAACCTTTTTTTTTATTTGGCTCCATTTCCCGCTAAGCTTGTCGTTGTTGCGGTAAAGGGGCTTCTCACCCGGTTGCGCCGCCCGACTCATAGCCTCGTGATATTTCACGCTTATCCGGTCCCAAAACGCCTTGAAGGTTTGAGCGTTACCTACATGAAAAGAATGTTAAAAAACGAAATTAAAAAAAAAACGAAATTAAAAAAAAAACGAAATAAAAAAAAACGAAATTTAAAAAAACGAAATTTAAAAAAAAAATGTACCGTATCGCGGGTCCTCCGAGGTGTCGATATACGCTCGAACGAGGGCCAACTCCTCCGGAGTGGTCCATGACACACGCCCATCGGCCTCCTCGAACCCCTCGGGGACTTGTTTCCCTTTTCCTCGACCCCTCCGTGCACGTTCCGAGACTTGTGTCTCGGGAACGATTTCTAGATCGTCGTCTTCTTCCATTGGTGGCGGTTGTTGTTGTTGTTGTTGTGGCGAGAAGATGGGTTGAGATTGAAATTGTTGAGAAAACCCTTGGTTGCCCCATTGCGCGTAGTTGGCGGCAAAAGACGGATTGTATAGCGGGTTGGGTTGGCCGGCAAACATTGGCATGTGCCATGGTTGTAGGTTTGGATTGTTGAGCGGGGTGTTTGGGTTGGAAGAATCTCCTTGATTCGGGTTGTTGGGGTTCATTGTTGTTTTTTTAAAAAATATAGAGAGAATAGAGATGGAGAAGTATTGTGTGTAAAAAAAAGTGAGTAAAGGTGGTATATATATAGTGGGTAATTAATGGTGAAAAATCTTTTTTTTTTTATTTTAAAATCGGGCAACGGCTCTTTAACGGTCAAAAAAGTGACCGTTTTTTGGTGAAACGCGGCGTTAACAAGTTAACGCAAAACAATGGCGCCGCTGATTTTTTTTGGGGGGGGCGGTGTTTGGCGCCTTTGGCGCCGCCAAAAGGGCAATATGGCGCCTTTGGCGCCTGTATACCCGATGCTCTAATAACATACAACAAAATATAAAATTATAGGATACCACAAACAAGTTTTATTTGTTAACCACTTGGCCGGATACTGATTACTATTATTAATAATTTAATATATATAATGAAATTTAGTATGTGAATAGTGTACTTTTTATTTTTTAAACTTTAGTCACGTAACTTTGATTTTTTTTATGTTTTTTACCCTTAAAATTTTATAATTTGGTTTTTTTAACAAAATAGTAAACTTTTAATTTTCATAGTTTAGTCACATATGTATATACTCTTACGTTTTCTACCCTCTAATTTTTTTAGTTTTTTTTTTTGTTTTAAGTTTTGTTTTCTTCTATTTTGACCACGAAACTTTTAACTTTTCTCATTTCATTTTTAGTATATTTTTTTAGTTTTATACTTTCATTACAAGACTTTTAGACTTTTACGTTTTATACCCTTTAACTTTTTTACGCTCTAACTTTTAAAGTTTTTTTTGTTTTAAGTTTTGTTGTCTTCTACTTTGGACACAAAACTGTTTACTTTTCTACTTTCGTTTGTAGTATACTTTTATAGTTTTATACTTTCACCACGAGACTTTTAGACTTATATTTTTATAGTTTTATACTTTCACCACGAGACTTTTAGACTTTTACGTTTTATACTCAACTTTTTAATCCTCTAATTTTTAAAGTTTTTTTTGTTTTAAGTTTTTTTTTTTTTTGTATACTACTTTGGTCACAAAACTTTTAACTTTTTTACTTTCGCTCTTAGTATACTTCTATAGTTTTATACTTTCACCACGAGACTTTTAAAATTTTGCGTTTTATACCACTTAATTTTTTTTACTTTCGTTCAGTATTCAAATTCAACCTCGCAGCAACGCGCGAGGGGGTAAACATCTCGTTATTATATATGTGTAAGAGCCTCCGCATCGGAGGTATTTGGGGTGGTACGTGGGACTTAAACATCGATGTGGTGTACGTGGGGTTGAGGTACGTACGTAACCACGTACATTAACGTACATGGTTTTTGTTTTTGTTTTAAATTTTTTTTTCTTTTTCCTCTCACATAATATTAAATCACATTATTTTAATATGGTGGTATGTGGGAAGTACGGGTATTTTATTGATGTGGAAAAAAGTGGGTTTTGTGGTATGTGGGAAAAACGTGACGTGGCAGACGTATGTACCTCAACCGATGTGGGTGGCCTAATTACCTAAGACTCTCGTACTTTGGTTTGAACTTTTATGATTGGCTATGACGATAAGTGCTTTGTACATGACAACGATGCGCGATTGGCGTTATTTCCTGACGAGACCCTAAAACTGTAATTGCAGTCAATCACTTATTACATCGATATGATCTGAGCCAAGGCCAAAACATAATCCAAATTTAAGACATGTTTTCAAAATTAAAAAATAAATATTTAATCTTATATTTTTATTTTTAATTAGTGAGATTGTATATATATAAAAAGGGGAAATCAGCCTATGGTTCTGTGTCCCCCCCACCCCAAAAAAAAAAACATGCACATTTTCTATATATGTTTGTTTGTTCGGAAGTTGACCATATGCTTATGTTGTTCAGCCGGTACATGGACTCTCTTTTTTTGGAGTGGTTTCGGTTTCGACCCTCTAATGCTCCGACCTGAGGTTGTTTTTTTTTTCTTTTTTCTTTAATACATATATCTTTTCGCGCCCTTAGACTGTACACGTGTTTTTTCCTCCCCTTGGTAGGCTTCGTAGGTTTCAACATTCATCTTCCTTGGCTACGATGAGTCATCGCCTACTTCTCTTATCTGCGTCGAACGACAAACGCTTTCGCACACAACGTTTTCTTCAGTTTCTGCGACATTGGCGATTATTGCATGTAAGGTTTCGTTCTTTTCAATTTTGCTTCTTAATCGTTGAGGATGGTAAAAAAAAAATTATGATTGTTGACGATTGAGCGGTATTTTTGGGGTTTAGGGTCTTTGTTTGCAATAAACTGGAACTTTCCTGCGCCTGCTAAGATGTTTGTCAGATATTTGTTTTTGATTTTAGGATTTGTCAATTGGTGTTGTGTGAAATTGAAAATTGCTTTGAGAATAGGAGTTTTTTGTTTGTGGTCTCGATTGCTTTCAACAGGTTAAGATCAACATTCTTTCTATTCTTTTGAGATACAGGTATTATAATGAGGTTTTTTTGGTCACTGAGTTTTATTCTCCTGCTTAGGATCGTTTGAGTTTAACACTTATAGAGATTAGTTTAAGTTCAGTAAGGATTGTTTATGACAGGTATTATATATAACAGTGAGTAGCCAAAAACATAAGATGTTATATTATGAAAATGGAAATTAGGAGTCTTTCGTTTGGAGTATATTTTCAGGGTCGATTATCTTGTGTAGGTTTTCAACAGATTAAGATGGACATTCTTTCAAATTGTTTTAGATACAGCTCTTATAATGACAATTTTTTTGTCACTGAATGTCAGTCACCTGATGAGGATCGTTTGAGTTAAACACTTATCGAATACTAAAATTCGATTCTCTAATTTATTTAGTTTAAGTTCAATAGGGATTATCATGGAAGGTCTGCTAGAACAGTGACTAGCCAAGAACATAGGAAATTATATTAACCTGATCGGGGTCGCTATCTTTGAGTTTCAGGATATTTTTGTTGCAGGTATTATGACTTTTTGTTGACAGGTTATATGATGTTTTCACTTTTATCATAGTGTTAAATAAGAAATTATATCAGACTTTTAGCTAACTTTTAAGTAAGCAATGATATCTTATCTGTTTGTAAGTGTTATTTAAGTTTTGGTTGTATAGTAGTTTGGTTCTTCAATGGCATTTATAGACAAATTGTAGAAGTCTTGCAATTACTCATATCTTTTGTAATGGACGACCAATTATATAAACCTGATCAGGATCGTTGTTATTGAGGTTCAGGTAAATTTTATTCTCGAAGACTTTATTTGATTAGGTGTGGGTAAGATCATCGGAACAATCAATGAGTTAAATAGTTGTGGAATACTAAAATCTGAGTCTCTAATTTAACAGCTACATGTTTCGTAAGGATTGTTTATAACAAGTTTTATTGTAAAACTTTTGCTACAACAGTGACTAATCAAAAACATAAAATTTGTATGTGACTGTAGATATTGTTGTGGTAGTGAGGCTCACTTCATAGGTATGCTTTTGGTTACACATGACTCACTTTTGTTATATATAGTTGGATTTATAAGCATCATAGATCTCATTAGTGTTCACATTAAATAGAGTATGATGTCCGGCTTTAGGTACCTGCTTGGTCTCAATTACGATGTAAACTGCTTGGCTTTTAGGGTTAACACGTTATTCTTTTACTGCAGCGCTTTAGTTTATCGGTTGAATGTTTACTTTAGAAAGGCCCCTTTTCTTTAAGGTATGAATTACATTTATACGCCCCTGCCATTTACAAGTTGTAACTTTTATTTTCTTTCATTAAACATCAGGGACAGCTGTTTAGGTGCGATGCAAAGATCGTTGACTTTGTTAATGAACTGCCGTGGTTTAAAAGCGGCTGCCTGGTACTCTCTTGTAGAGAACATGTATCACCAACAAGTAACAAGTTCTTCTGTGTTCCCCATGGAGTATCTGAATCGTGTAGATATTTGTAAGTTCATTATCTGTTGCTTACGACTTCAAGTTCTTTTATAAGGTTATAGCTTTTTTATTTTGCCTCCTTCATGATTAACCTCTTAATAAGGTTATTTTAGGTTTTGAAACAATATATTTGTTTACTTTAAAACTAAAGTTCCAACTTCCATACATTTATACATTAAAACTTACATGTGTAGGTTCATGCCAACTGTGACACTTGGTGACAGTACTCCATCTGCGAGTGCAATGCTTTTTGATGATGTTGTACGCTTAATTATTGGTCAGTCATGTGCCGACCTGATCTCATATATTCCGACCGAAAGTATTAAAAAGATACCCGAGGTGTTACTCTCGGCGAGAGATGCAACATTCACCTTTTATCTCAAGATTAGGCCACACACCAAAACAGGTGTCACCAACTTTAGTGCTGACGGAGCTGAGGCTATCGAAACTGCGTCCGCATGATCAGTTACATCTCATACACCAATGCCCACCTCTGAAATGAATCGTCAGTCTGCTTCAACTGGTGTTAAGAGGACTCTGTTTGAAGATACAGGTACACAATTCTAAATGACCTATCTACAAACTTACAACACAAATCAGCTTTATGACTTCAGCTTAATTAGTTACTTAATTCCAACATATGCGATGGCCTTTGTCCTCTCATGTTGTCTGACCTCATTCGCTGATTTCCGTTACTATTTTTTCACTATAATCTATGGTGTTTCTCATCTCTTGAGAACGTCATTATGACAGCCAATTTGTATGCTTTCTGTGATAACTGTTACAATAAAAATTCGGAACAACACATCTACACATTTTCTTATCTAATATTTTTACACCTATAAACTTAATTTATCCTGATTTCACAAAAAAAAAAAACTTTCTTCATAAAAAACATTCAATAATGTTGTATATCCACCTTCTTTCACATTATTAAAAAAAAAAATCTTCTCTTCGTCAACAATGCTTACCTACATATATGGACATAGATGCCTATAAATAGTTTGAACCTTCTTGTACATTATGCGCGTATGTCTATCGGTTATTAAAATCGACTTTATTATAGATTAGATTAATTGCAGTAGCTCATTTTACTAATTGATAGACTTTTCACAAAATCTAAATCAGCAGGTACCGGTAAGAAACACAAGGATGCTTAGGCTGCAGTTTCATAACTCCTCTGCTTGCAGCTGATACTAATGTTTAATAGATAATATGTATGTTGGTCTTTTGGAACCTAATGAAACTAGGTACTGGTAAGAAACGGAAGGCTGCTTAGGCTGCAGTTTCATAACCACTTTGCTTGCAGCTGATACTCATGTTTAATAGATGATATGTATGTTGGTCTTTTGGAACCTAATGAAACTGCTGTCGGGAAACACAACGGCAGCATTTTGGAAACCCTCTCTATAGCAGTTGGTACCTATGTTAGTTAGATGTAGTATATGTTGCTGTTTTGGAACCTAATGAAACAATCAACTATGTTTATACTTACGATCTAGGTTTGTTGATAGTATTAATCTCATGTTTCCCATCGTCAACACATTATATCTCTATTCTTTAACTGATGTCATTAACCTTAACCTTATTTCATCTATAAAAATAGGTGATAAAAATTCTATGAAATCTTAATCTAAGAATAGCTAACAGATAATGTTAACTGTTATGCTCTACATTCTGCTTTTATATAACAACACTATAAATCCTTAGAGATCAACCAATCTTGAGCGTGAAACAAGGATAAAATAAAATTTTGTTTCCTTAGATAATATTGCATAAAAACTACTAAATAAAGTCAGCAGCTCTCCAAATTATATTTATAAAACAAGATTCAGAATTACAACTTCATCATGTTTTCATACATCCACATATAGATTGATTTCACTATAATATAACAGCTTTATTCACAGGTTTTTTAGTGAATAAACACACCTAACATCCATTTAACATCTTAACGAAAGCAGTTACCTGTAGCTAATATACATTCTCTTTTGTAGAATAAGATTTTGTTAAGAACTGTATCTTACTCTCCTCCAAAACAAAGATTTAAATAGTATGTTATATTGCATGCCTACCTCTCGCGCAAAAACTGCATATATAAAATCTCATATACCGCAGCAACACGCGGTCAATCTCTAGTTGGGTTAAAATATTGAATGTCACTGAAATAAATGCTTTGGACGTAATTACACATGTATGTATGACATAATATTTGAAAGAAACTGCAACATCTATTTATCTTCAATTTCATGACTTTTAACTATTTGAGTAATTGTAAAAGACTAAATTCTAAAAGACTATAATATATGGCTGCTCGATCATCAGCCGCACCGAACCGATCTATGTTTGTGTTTGGTTCGTTTACAAATCGAAACGAGCATTTTTTTTAACCGAGTTAAAACCGAACGAGCGTCTTTCGATCCGAGTATTTTTATCGTCGAGCGAGTTTCGAGCGTCGCAGAAAAAAAATGGAAAGTGACGATGGGTGGTGATCAAACATAACACATTCATCCATATTTCCAATTTTCACAAATTCCGTCCAACAACTAACACACTAGCCTTGTTGTTAACTTTTTATAAAATGACGTTGTAACAGCCCGATATTCACGTCTAGGTAACTACGTATCTTAATATGTTTACCTATATGTTTTATTATGAATATGTGTTAGGAAATGATATTATATAAATAAACACGTGTTTATATTGATAAAGATGATGAACGAATATAGAGATGGTAAAACATAAATAATTACATGTTTTAATTGAAGATATATGTGCAAATACGTGTTTAAATAGTAAATGAATGAATTATAAGTGTCACGACACTTAGAAGTTATTGAAAATGTATCCTAAAATGACTCCTAGCATGAAATGATAAGTGTACTAAAGTATGAGGGGCTAAAACGTAATTTAGCAATAGTAACTAAACAAATATATATAAGTATATATATATTATCGAACGTATCCCGAGCCTTAGAAACCCTAGGAAATGTTAGAAATATGCTCCTTAATGTTTTGGGGCATAAAATAATAAAACTATAGAAGTTTGGGGGGTTAAAATGCACTTTATAGAAGTCCAGGGGGCTGAATTGTAAAAATTCAAATTCTGGCCGAAAAACCCACTGGCTCGCGTATCGCGAGCCATACCTACAACCCTGGCGCGATACGCGTGGATCCCAGATACTGCAGAAACATAATTGGTTCGTTTTTAAGCCACGGATCCGACTTGTTCCTCAAGTTTGGCTCACCTACGCGTCGTTTCTTGGCCGTGAGTCACCATGGGACGTGTAACTACCTTGAGGCGCATCTAAACCTATAAATAGCAGCTCGAATTCACCCTTTAAACTCACAAATTCACTAGTTTATCACTCAAAAACCCCATAAACGAACCCAGAACTTCGTCGGAGAAATTAGAGCAAACGGTGAGGCTTCCGGAGTTGAATTTCTGCAGTCAAGCTTCTTTTGGTATGATTAACAATAACCTATCTCAGTTTTTGTAAATATCAATTTCTAAGTATGGTTTTTAAAATTGTATAAAATTAGGGTTCTTGAGCTTGTTTTGTCAAAATCGGGAGATCGGGTGGGAATTAGGGTCTGAATTTTTGTAGGTAATCCTAATTTAATGTGTTTTAAGAAAGCCCTAAGTTTATTTCACAATTGGAAAAGGTTTGGTAAAGGTTTTGTTAACGGGTCAAAATTAGGGTTTTCATAACGTTGTTCTGCCCAAATTAACTAAACGATATTGAATTAAGCTTCGATCTTTTAAAGGATATTATAAAATGTTATATTGAACAAAACCCTAAGTTGGTTTTGAATAAAAATGAGTTTTGATAATAAAACGAGAAATTCATGAAATTAGGGTTTTGAAATAAGATTATTTAATATAAAATAATCTAGAGGGTATGGGGACTTGACGTTTGGTATAGTATCATGTTTATACATATAATAAGTATATATAAAGTTAAAATGAATAAATAATGAAGTATTGAAAATACCGAGTTAATCGGATATTAGAAGTTCGTGCGGACCGGAAGGGTAGGCGCCTGTACACTGGGGTTTCTGGCATAGCGGGGGTGTCGCCATCCCATCTGGGCAATGGCATCCCAACACTGGGCGACCCTGGAGTGAGCGTCTACTTATAGGAATGCGCGTCTTCATAATTATCACATAAAAGAAGATAATATGCATCCAGGGGCATTTTGGTCATTTTGACCCTTAAAAGTATATAAACTTAATAATATACATTATTAAGTAGATAAGGTATTAAAATAATCATAAGAAGTGTTTATTATATACAACCTTGCGTTAACATCATACAATACGTAATTAAGTTAAATTGGAAGACGTAAAGGAGGTTCTGACTGAATTAATTGGCTTAAGAGAATAAGGTGAGTTCTATGAGCCCACTTTTAAAATGTTTTAAATGTTTTAATGTTTTCGGGCTAATATACATGCAATGATACATATTCAACTGTTTACTTGAAAAGTATTTGAGATGTCTTTACTTGTCTTGTGTTGATACACATACGTGAAAAAGTTATAATACTTATAACTGTTTTAAAGTTATTATTACCTGTTATTACTCTTTTCGGGAAGGTTATAATGAACGGGTAATAAAGAAGTTAAACTTTTGAAATAAGTTTAGTAAGGAGGAAAATAAGTTTTGAAGAATCAAACTGTTTTCAGAAAGGTTATAATAATTGATTATTATAAAGATAAATCTTTTAAAGGTTTTGACGAAGTTTTAAAGAAGGCTTTAATCTAAGCAAAGATTGTCTTAAGGAGGGTTGAGGGGAATTGTACAATTCAAGCAGTGGATATAAAAGCCACTGTAGTAGCGACGGTTACTCAGGAGGTCGAGAGGCGACGGCCAACCGAATGGACTAAGATTAGTCCCAGTAAGACAATGCTTAGTAGAAGAGGTTTTGCTTATAATGTTTTGTATGGCTTTCTTTATGCAAAATGATTATTAGCAGGGAAGATGATTTAGAGTATTAAATGATTTTTAATACTGAAGGTTTAAATGTTATGTTTGGTATAATTCTGTTATGTCTTATATCCATTAAACGTTTATAAAGAAGGGGCCGTTAGGCCCATATGTTTGAAGTAACCTTTCGAGGTTAAGGTAAAGTTTTAATACTTAGAACTCACCAGCGTAAGCTGACATTTTAAAGCATGTATATTAGGTGAGGTTAAAGATCCAAGCATCAAGGGAAAGGCTCATGTTTGAGCAGAGTGGATGGGCAAGCTATTAGGAGAAGGCTATACAGGCATGCTGGCTTAAGTAATGTAGATAGATGCATATCTATTAATCGTTGTCTTTTATAGTTATCGTTAACCGTTGTAGAAATTTTATCTTACTTGTACTTGGCATATAAATAAATAAAAAGTTTTAAATTTCCGCTGCTTTAGTTATCTCTGTTATACCTTGTGTTCTTGAGTAAATCCGACACGTGACCCCTCCTGGAGCCAAGTCTGGGAGTGGGCGTCACAGACGTAAATACTGGTAATGATCTGACATAACACCTTCACCCCACCTACTTATCTCTCTACGAATCACATACACCCATAAAAAAAACTTCAAGATTCATCGGTAGAAAATGAAATTATGAAATCAAAAGATGAAAAGAAGATGAAATGATTTCACCCTTCATTTTACTCTAATTTTTAATTAATGTTTCTTTGTATTGTTTTGGATTATATTGAAATAACCAACACTAATATGAAATGATATAATTATATATGTGTCTATAAAAATATATTAGGAATAAATAGAGCTAACCGAGCGAGCGTTCATGCTCGGTTCATTTACAAACCGAACCGAACCGAGCACTTTTTCTACCGAGCCAAATTGAACGAGCCATTCTAAACATTTTTTGAGTGAGCGTTGATCGAGTTTCGAGTGTCGAGCAATTTAAACAACCTATGTTTATCATATTGAAGAGTTTGTTATGAAATAGCTAAAAATTCTATCAAAGATCAATGAACAATATTCTGCTTATGATTGAGACTTACTTAGACTAACCAATGACTTATATGGTTAACATTCTACCTTCTGCGAAGCACGTGATACTTCACCTCTTGGAGCGACTGGCCACCCTACAACACGAACGCGTCTTTTTGTAAATTATATTTTACTAGATTTTGCTACCCGTATATTGTCACGGGAAATAAGAATGACACACAAAACCGTGACATAACTATAACGGTACGTTGGTATGTAAAGAGATAAAAAAAACGTATAACAACAAAACGCTTAAAATAAAAAAATAGTGTTACTTTTAATATACCTAAGAAAATTTGTGTACCTATTACACCACTAACAAAGCACCAAATCATTTTCTAAGCTCAAACAACTATACTAGTGTAATACAATCAAATTATGTGTTAAATTAGTTCCATTTAGATATTAAAAAAAAATTTGTGTGCACCATGTATCGGCCATCGTCTACAGGTGCTCTTTGGTTTCTCTAATTCACTTGCATCTGAGAGTTCCAATTTGGAACCCGCCGATGTTGCTGCTTTCTTGCTACATCTAGTTATTAATGGAAGGTTAAGTACGTCTAAATTATTAGTGATTAGATTTCCTTCCTCTAACAACAATTCTAACCATTCCTACAATTTTTTTTCTTTTTTCTCGAGATAAATTACAAAATACCTGAGCTTATCTGACCCCACATGTATTATTTCCAGATATCACCAAAACAGGTCCGTGATTAATATCAAAATGTTGCTAGTAATAAATTGACAATGTGAAACTAGTCTATTTGGTAGAGGTTATTGCCTCTTAGTTCAAGAAACCTTACCTCGTATTCAAATTTAACGTCGTAAACAAGTCGAGCCAGCTACTTGAGATTGGCCCGTTAAACTTTCCGACCACATGAATCAAAACAACTAAACAAGTGCTTAATTATTCTAACTAACCCTCAAGTAAACCTGATATTACCTTCCCCTTGTAAGTTGATCACATCTTTACGAATGGTCTAGATCTTATATGATCCCACACATAATGCTTACAGACATCACCAAACAGACCCGTGATTAATATCCCAAACGATCTGAACCCGACTGAACCCGACGGCTGCACTTTCTAAACCAAAAACCGCATGCTCGGGACAAACTACTAATATCCCAAAACAGATGATAACAAGAATCTTGAAAATTATTGTTGGCTGGATGATTTGATACCTTAATTACAAGGCTTTCTTTACCGAAAACAAGTTCGATCGTTCCTTGTTTGTAGAATCAACATCATGATCAGATGCTACTGCTACAATCACACCTTTATCTTTGATGGCATCAACCACCCCCGCAAATTCTTTAAAGTCACTTGACCTACCAGAATGAAGGTTGGAATTTGGGTCAAAACAAGTTGGGATGAAACGAGTCAATGAAGCATTTCTCTAGAAAGTGTTATGAATCAGGAGACTGTTAGCAATAAAAGTAGCACACTTGATTCCCTTTTAGTTAAATGTTCTATTTGACCCATTAGAGATAAACCTCAACCCAAATACCCAATCAACCCATTGACAAAAAAAACGGGTTAAAAGAAACATTCAATATTGAAGATGGTACCTTGTTGATAACATTTCTTCACGTCTTGCTTGTCGTTCTTCTTCAGGAACACCTGATAAGTATCGCAAAAAGCTGCAAAACAATTTAATCGGTTATACTATTTTTCCTTATTAAGGTTGCCTGCAGTTGTCACTTCAGGCACCGACATAGAAACAAAGAAAACTGATTACATGAAAAAGATCAATACCTAGTATAGCCTTTGGCATCGGGTAGTTGGTAGGAATCCAGGTCACCAACAGCCCCCAAAATGGCGGTTTTAATTGTATCATCATCCATTTCAAGCTTACTTAGAAAATCCGATGTTGCATCATATACATCTAGTGTCTTCAATAAATTAGGATCCCGATATGATAGGAATGACAAAACTCCTGTGTACAATAAGAAGATGCAGTGATATGGTAGACAATAAACTTTGCAACTTTAGACATACATGAATCCATCATACAAGATACTATACCTGAACGGGTGTCGAAATCACAAAAACCTCCAAACGCCCCACCACTAACTCGAATGTTATCCCACAACCATGTATTACTTATATATTTAGATATAACATAAGCACTTCCCTTTAGTTGATAACCCGTTTCATAAATATTAGCTGCTTTTCCAACATAATTTACCTGCAATAAGATTCCAAGTTTAACAATGACAAGTGACAGAAACTAAAGGTGGCAATTTTGACCCATTTACTTGTAAGTGGGTCGCTCTAAACTATGTATGATCTCTAATGGGTCAAATCAAAAAGATCTAGCTTAAAACCACCTAAAACATATAGCTGCAAAAATTTTGATTTTTCTTGAAAGAACATATTAATTTATGCAATCATATTTAAAACACTGATTAATTCTAAAAATAGTTCAAATCTTTGAACAACATGGGGTTATGCCTTTACGGAAACGACCCATTACCCGCTCGCTGACCTGCCTGCTCATTTTGTCACCTCTAACAGAAATAAAATGTCTGAGAAGACAAACCAACCTGAGTAGGTATAATAAATGCTTCATTCTCTGATGAAAGTTGTGCATTTGACGTAGATAATGTAGCAAGTGAAGTACTTGGAAGCAAATCAAGAAACTTCCCTACACATTTCTCAGCTTTTTTGAGGGTTTTCCCATCAGAAGTGAGATTTACAAGGCAACCTTTCTTTGAGAGCAGGGCCCCTCGAATCTCTTCAAGGGACATGGAAATTTGACTCCATTCTTCTTCAATTTTCCCTTCAATGTCTTTTAAGAATTCCAGGTAACTGAAAGTACACTAAATGTTAATCAACAAGTTTACATGTATTATAATTAACATATTTGTTTTTTTTAATAACAACTCACACACTTTCTAAACCTACTCCTAAATTTACACAAATGTCCACTATGGGACTAGAACCCTCAACCAGTTGGGAAGGAACACCGCAACTACACACCATGATACCGCTAGGCTACAGGACCTTAGGTGATTCATTTATCTATATTTGTTTTTTGTTGGGTTGTTCACTGTTGAAATAAAAAAACTAGCCATGAATAAAGGTGCACATAACTGCACCCATAAAGTCAAACCTGATACCGCTCATTTGTTCGGCAATCCATCCTGCATTGTTTAACTTTGCATTTAACCTTGCAGCTGCAAGAATGTGACCCGCGTCCCTTAATTGATTCTACAAAAAGAAAAACAACAAAGAAATGAAACCACTTAATAGAAATAGTAGTTGTAACAACCTAGAGTTGACAGCTGCAATGATTACCTCTAATTTAGCTTTGCTTTGCGAGACAAATCGCTTGAAACGCTTTTGATTTGTAAGGTCGGCTTCTTTGAGTACACGCGTTATCTGAAAAAACAAATCTATAAGCTTTTCTATAGTTATATGCACCCCACTCAAGTCAGTTAATGCATGATTAGAAGACAACAGGGAGAGTGCATAAGAATCGGATACTGAAATTTAAAAAATAACTAGGCCCATTATATGGCTGACTGGATACCAGGTTAAATAGATCTTCAGTGTTTGCTGACATGGCTTTGCATCGAACCATTATATGGCTGACTGGATCCTTTGACCCTTGCTTTGATGATGTGTAAGGGTACACTGATATCCCTCCAGTCTTCTCTCCAATCAACTGATTAAGCTGTATGAAATTTAGGTCTTTGGTACCCGTTCCAAGTAATGACTGACTGTTTAGCAATACAGTAAAACACTTTTAAGATGATGTGGCTTAAAAATACTCCGCCGACTGATATCAAAACTTTTTGATCCCACATATAAAAACATCTCACCAAAAAAGGGGAACAAGGGGAAGAAGTTCAGGCTTCAGTGAAGTCATATCAAATGCTATATCTGCATACAGAACATCATTTGTGGAGAGTTCATGCTGCAATACTTTAACCCCATTGATGTCTCCAACCTACAATTATTCCGAATATTCACGTTTCATATATATATGTGTATTATCAAGCCATCGAACAGTGCATACAACATATCACATATGACGATGTTATATTATTACCTCTGTTGGAACTTCGATAGGTTTTTTGTGGATGTTTTTAAAAGACAACTTTGGAGCAGCTTTTAGAACTTTTGGAGGGTTGACTTGTAGCTCTTGTGTCACACGAGCTAATTCAGCAAGATCTTTTGCAGTCATACATCCTTTAAGTTTTTCAAAGTTATATCTCTCTACTGATTCAGATTCAGAAGCCTTCTCTGCATCAGGCTGATTTAGAGTATAAAAATACTCATTAGAACTTGTATACTTTACAACTTAAAACATGAATTGAATTTAATCAGTACCTGAACTTCAACAGATGGACGGTGAGGATTATTTAAGATAAAGTGTTCTATCAATTGAGTAGATAAAGCTTTTGATCCTTCCTTGTCTACTCTAGCTTTCAGAACTGGCATAGGCTGTTAGAAACAAAATTACTTAGATAAACTTGTTATTATTGTAAACAGCTAAACACATAGTTTCACCCTAGATAACTGGATTAACATACACACTTAAAGGTGATCATCAAATAAGCTGATAAAGGTCTACAAATAATTTCAATCAAAAGTATGAAACAACAGAGAAGATTAGCTTACAACAGAATGAAGCATTTGGGCAAGGCCATGAGGAAATGATCCAGTATTGTTTCCTGGAAGAGAAGAGTCAATTGAGTTTATCGAAGAATCTACAGCCTCAGAGTAAAATCCTTCATGTGCCAATGAATTAAGTGCCGCCATTACATGACGCTGTTCAACTTTTTTGTCTTCAGAAACATGCTTCGATCCAGGCTGAATAAGGATTTTCTGAAGCTTCTCTTTATCCAATCGTGTTTTGAAAGAAAACAGGATTTCAAATTGAGCTCCGAATATCCGCTGGCGTTTCAACCAGAACAACTTCTTCTGCAATTCATGCCGTTTTGTTTCCATGACCAGCATCTCCTTGTTGATTTTCATTTGAAATTGTTCTCTCGCCTTTTTGTGAACATGAGGCGATTTCAACACAGTGAACAGCGATCGTGTTGAAGGCAATTTGATCTTACGCGTGTTAGGTGGAAGCTCCCAGTGGAGGTTTTTGTCGATTGACTCGAAGGATCGAATCATTATCTGCATTTTCGTGGTGGAGTCGGATTTGGCTCTCCTCGTTTCATGCCGTGAAATAACATTACCTGAAGCGCTTTTAAGCAGAAATTTTCTGAGAGGAGAGGTCATGGTGGTTCACGGTGGCGCTCCGGGAGAAACGGCGGTGGATCGACGGAGGAATACCTAAACCTCGTTTGGGCGGTGTGTGTGGGGGTGGATTTCGGCGTTCTAAGTTGCTGAACTTTTGATCAACAGAAGGACATAACTATAAGAAAAACGCAAACGTGTCCCTAAACTTCAAAGAATTGCATAAACAGTCCTTGTCTATTCTTTATTGAATTGTAACTAAAACAATCTTTCACCAAAAGGTTACCGTCCAATAAGCTTGGTCGGGGTTATTCAAAAGATGATATCTAAACGCTTGGCAAACCGCCTAAAACTTGTGATTGGATTGGTTGTTACAGATTCACATATGGCATATATTGCTGGAAGAAACATATTTGACGGACCCCTTATGGTTCAAATGGGCTTCCCCATTAGATGGTGCACTTAGATCGACAGGTACTTGAAAGGCTCGAGAGCTTCTATTCTTATTAATGACAGTCCTACATAGGAGTAGTGCTAAAGAGGCCTAAAACAAGGAGAACCCCTCTCCCCTTACCTTTTTACTATAGCCATGGAAGGATTTTCACGCATAACTAAAGCCATCAAGTTTGGCCTATTTCAAGGACTAAAATTACCAAATGAAGGACAGTGTATCGTATATGTTATTTGGGCTAAAAGTTGATATCTTAAAATGCAATCTCTTTGGTTTAAATGTCTCTTGTCAACAGGTATAGCCAATGACGGCTACAGTCGGATGCAAAATGGGAAAACGCCTTTCAAATACCTCGGTGTACCTATTAGAGTAAACATGAACTTATTAAATAGTTGGCAACCAATTGTGGAAATATTAAAATAAAAAAAGATTATCATCACGGAAAAGCGAATTTTATCAATCGGTAGGAGGCTTACCATGATCAAGACGGTACTTTCTAACCTTCCAATCTATTATTTTTCATTATCTAGAGTACCAAAAACATCATTGAAAATGAATGAAAAAGATTCGAAGACGATTTTTATGGGTGGAGGGGGGGGTTGATAAACAAAAATATCATTAGGTCAAATTGTCGAAAGTAGTTCTCCCCAAAATTAAGGTTGGTCTCGGGGTGGGTACAATAACAATCGCTAATCTTGCATTATTATCAGGGCGAATGTTGAGATTTAACCAGGAATACAGTAGCTTATGGAGGAAAGTTATCACTGTTATTCACTCACAACAAAAGGATGCAAATGTCTAATGTTATCCCGGTAAAGCTTCACAAGCAGACACATGGAAAACAATAGACAAAGTCGTTGCTACCCTTAGATCTGCCAACATTCACATGAACCAACTTACCGAAAGCAATCTGATATTCGAGACGAAGTCCATACGCAAATCTTTGGAAGAATTACCTGTTGAACAAGAGCAAACTCAAACACACACTTTCACATGGAATAACCGGATCCCTATCAAAATAAGTATCTTTATGAGGAGAGCTTCAGTGGACAGACTACCAACGATCACTCAATAAAACGAAAAAGAGGGATACTAGCTTCATCAACCTATTGTCCTATATGTCAGGAACCAGAGGAAACCCTAGATTGTCTTCTAACAGTTTGCTCTCTCTCATGCAACATTTGGCAACATGTCTCTCGCTAAATAAAAACACTTCCAATTTTCGTTTTTTCCATCAATGATCTACTGCAACTTCATGAAACAATCCATGGAGGACCCAAAAGAAAAAAGAATAATCCAAGGAATCATCGCTATCACATGCTAGAACATATGGAGGGCAGGAAACAGTATTCCTTTTAACCAAAAAAAATAAAATGACGACACACTATTCCAAGAGATCAAAACCATATAGCATATATGGATCAACAATCGAGCTAAAAGTTTGACAATCACTTTGGAGAATTTGAGCAATTTTTCTATGGCTTTAAGCGATTATGTTTATGTTTTTTTTTTCTTCCGAACTT
>JBCNJP010000441.1:0-23806 GCA_039602395.1 Deinandra increscens subsp. villosa
AACTGAAATGGTCAAATCTCGCAAATACACTCCAAATTTTCGAAAAATGACACTTTTTGACTCAAAAATTCCGAAAATAGCAACCACAGATCAGTAGAGTGAACCAGAAAGATCTGATACCACTTGTAAAGTCGTGAGCATCGGATCGACTACTCAATCTAGCTATTTCGGATACGAAACAAGTAATTAAAGATTGTTTTCTTGAACACGAAGAACAATTGTACAATCTGGAACACTCAGAGGAACACCTCACAGAACACACACTTAACACTCAGACAAAAGGCTCAACTCCCTTTGAAATATAAAGCAAAATGACTATATATACTACCGCATCCGAAGTCACCCAAACCACGAGTTTGTGTGGATCCAAACTCACCCGAAAAGTGAGTTCGGATAACACTTCATGTCTCTTCGGATCCACTTCATGTAATAGCCAGTTTTGCACAATCGTCTTGTTCAGATACTTCACACGACGAACTGATCATGTACCAACAGGAGTGAACCCCTTGGGGTCCATGGGATGTCTCCTACTTAAGGAAACAACCATGGGTAAAGTCCCCTCCCTATAGCCATGGTGCGATGTGGTGTATATATAAAATATAGCGTTATTTTGTGACACCTTTTTAGCATTTGAAGCTTTTAAATTTATAAAATCTGATTTACTGACAACTACTATTTCACCACATTCACGAGCAAGTGCACCCATCATGGTCAGTATATTAGTGGTAAGTTGAATCGAGGTCGATCAAAGACACAAAG
The DNA here is from genome assembly GCA_039602395.1 of Deinandra increscens subsp. villosa. Classification (NCBI taxonomy): domain Eukaryota; kingdom Viridiplantae; phylum Streptophyta; class Magnoliopsida; order Asterales; family Asteraceae; genus Deinandra; species Deinandra increscens. The sequence continues at coordinate 760 of JBCNJP010000441.1, forward strand.
GAAAAGGAGGGCTCTTTATACTTCATCGTTGTTGACGTCTAACTTGGGCAATCTTCAAGTAAAGAGGTAAGTAAAAAAAAGTAAAAATAATTAAACTAAACTAAATTACAATAAAAAGGCGTGATTTGGTCTACTCAGTCGCATATAATATCATTTGGGAGACTTGTCAGTGGTGAAGCTGGTACCCCGTAATTATAACTTGGTTTTAAGATTGTATACCAGCGGAAGATCAACCACCTTTCGGAATCTTAGGATGATTCACCATCTCCACGATTAACCATCTACGAGGAGTACGAACGCCGTGGGAAGGTGCCGCTGATAAACAAACAAAGTGGTATAATGCCATTTACTTACGGGGTCCCTCAAACCGGCAACTTACCGTACCTGACACGCCGTCATGAACCAGCTAGAGAACAACCATGCGTGCCAGATTATTTTATTAAAAAAATGACATTCTTAAGGGACTCTGGTCCGTTTCATTCGCACCTAGCTCTCCGCATGTGTACGTCCAACGTAACCAGAGCCAAGTTCACAAACACGTACCATCTCGGCTTCCGTGAAGTGACAAAATATTACCAACCCTCATTCCCAACCAAATACTTTCAGCCTGTACCTGCGTGGTCAGCCGAATTTGCTTACATAGACATAAGAACATCGATCGTATCATGTATCATGGGGCGCGAGTCACCTTTCGGATCATGCATCGTCCCCCGACCGGGTGTCATAAGTCCGGCCTTTGGGATTTCGACTTCCCAAATGGTCTGTGATACGAAGAGCACGTTTGGTTTAGAAAATCTGTAATAAACTTTCAATAAAAAGGGTTTTTATAAAGCCGTTAGACACACCTTAAAACAAATTTATAAAAACAGTTTGCCAACCCACCAAAGACTTGTTTATTCCTAAATGAGTGTAAGAATTTGACTAACACTTGTATGATTGAGGCTTACAAATGTTAGTCTAAAGATTTGCTTAAGAGATATTAAAAGATTCATAGACAAATAACAATTCATTATCACCAAAAGTTATAGTTCTTACAATCTTTGACGAGTAGACGCAAGAAAACTAAAACAAGTGGCTCAGAACCGAAAAGATGAACTAAACTAGAGACAAGGGGAGGGAAGAATTAAGTGGTTTGGAAGAATGTACGACCTCTCCTTATATAGCCAAAATTCTGACACGGCATGGGGCGTGCTTCTGACCGCACGGGCCGTGTTGGTTCATGCGGCACGGGCCGTGTCTTCTCGGGCATGGGTCGTGCTATATCAGAAGGTTGATCTCGAATCTTTGGTGTCAGGTAACACGGGGGCGTGCTCTTTGGACACGGGGGCGTGCCATGTCAGAAGCTTGATTCGCAAATCTTTGTGTGCAGAAGCACAGGCCGTGCCAAGCCTGGCATGGGTCGTGTTGTGTCAGAAGGCCGATTTCCAAATCTTCTTGTATGAACGATTCTTTGTTGGATTGGGCACGGGGCGTGCTTGGTCACGCACGGGGCGTGCTAAGCTTCAATTTTCACAAAAGCTTCTATTTTTCTTGTATTGTGTATTTCTTTTGTGATTTTGGCTTAGTAGAACCTGAAAAACTACAAAGAAGACAAAAACACTATTTCTTTGTGATAGTTAGTCAAATTTTACCCAATACGCGAGGGATATTTATTTATAAAACATGTATATTTTTAGGCACATCAAGCCACTTCAAGTTTCATTCCCAACCAATGTGGGATGAGTTCAACTTCTATACTTAGTCATTTTCTCTCTGCAGCCTTCACAGCTTTGAAACCTTAACTTTAAGGATTGATATCTCATATTTTGGACGCGGTTTGGTGTGTTGGATAGCCCTCACAATGTACACAAACCTAGAAAATACATTTGCATTAACTCTTGTTATATGCAGTTTATTATTTATGTGCAAAGTTGGTGAAAAGCTCATTTTCACATTTTGTGAGAAAAAAAATTCACAGTATCCATGAATTATGTTAGAGTCTCTACATAGGCCGATTGATCGACGTTGATGATTTTTAGAAGCACCATCTTGATACGATAAGCTATAACTCTAAGTTGATTTTGGAATGCACTCAATAAGATTTATCGCCCTATAATATTAAAAGATATATATATATATATATATATGGAGAGGATCATTTGAGAACCAATTGGTTTTGAGAACTTTTGAGAACCATTTTGAGCCACGAGTTTATATATACGGAAAAACCCCCATGAATTATAATGGTCCCCTCCTGAAATTAGTGGTTGAGATTTAGTTCTTAAAAGTTCTCAATCCAAAAAGTTCTCATTTGAACCTAACTATATATATATATATATATATAGGTTTAGGGTAAAATACATCCACCAAAAACACTATATCTCAAGCGGATCGATCTGGGACCTCCATCAAGATCATCCAACAGACAAGATCTATGCTGTTTTCGCCTATGGTGTTTTTGTTTTTCCCCGAAAATGCCATAGGCGAAAACACCATAGATCTTGGCCATTGGATGATCTTGATGGAGACCCCAGATCGATCCGCATGAGATGTAGTGTTTTTTGTGGATGTAGGATATCTCGACTATATATATATATATATATATATATATATATATATATATATATATATATATATATATGTATATATATATAGGTTTGGGGTAAAATACATATCGGTTTTTCCCTACATTCGCTGCGGACTAATCCTAGTCGTCCATCTCGCTGATTTCAACTGATCATCCGTATGCATATAATAAACACACGGAAGGGCGTTTTGGTCTTTTATCATATCTGAATTCACCCGCTCTCTATGAATCGTAACTGCATCCGTGTCATTATGTGAGCATCATATTCCAAATTATCCTGATTTAAACACAGTAACTGAATCACCGTTCTTAATGGAGTATCATAATCCAATTTAGTCGATTTCATTTTGATCTATTCCGATCAAATATCTATGTTCGTTCATAATCAATTGTCGATTGAAGCATTTGCTGTTTTTTTTGGATTGATTTCCATGGCGAATTCGTCGGATCACACTATTGAAGGTATTTTCGTTATCGTTCTTCGTTTTGTATACAGGTCCGATCTATCTATATGGTGGTGTTTCAGCATATCATTATTATATTGTTCATCACAATGTTAGTTATTTTGTATTTTACATTCTCGGTACGATTAATCTGTTTTTGATTGTCTGCGAATAAAATTTGCATTCAATCGAATGGTGTGTTTAGCAGATTATTTTGTTTTGTTAGAACATAGATCATACGTTGATAATTGAGCATGTGGTGTTTTTATTATATGGTTTCACTATAGAAATCAGTTTTTGCATGATGTTTTCAAGTAATTTTGTAATTATTTTTATATTTTTGTAGATGAGTATGTACACAAGGTCATAGGTATTGAAGTTACCTCACCTAATTCTAGAAGAAAAGCATTATATTCCTGATGTTCTAGATAGGATAAAACCACATGAAGGAATATTATTCATGTCAATTGATCATGCATTCAATTTTTACCAGAATTATGCTAAACTTTCTGGTCTCAGTGTGCGTAACACTACTGTAAAGTATGACCGGTTTGGTGTTCAACACCATAAACAATTTGTCTGTTCTCAAGAAGGTCATAACAAAAAAACAAAACAAAAAAAAAAGTGGATACACTTAATGACACTGCTAAGAAAAAAGCTTCAAGAATTAGTGTATCTAAAAGAGTTGGTTTCAAGGCAGAGTTGTGTGTGGTGCTTGAGTTTAACAGATGGCATGTAAAGAAATTTGTCAAAGAGCATACTCATCCGTTTGTTGATGAGCAGGATATGCATTTTCTTGCATTTTCTAGGAAACTGACTCATCTGCATAAGCATATTATCAACAGTATGTCTAGGATGAATGTGGGCCCTGTGAGAGCTTTCAATATGATGAGGGAAATTTATGGTGGTTTTGAGGAAGTTGGTGCTTTAAGAGACGACTTTAAGAACTACAAGAAAAAGAACAACTCTATGATTGGTGAATACGATGCTTAAATGGCGGTAGATTATTTATCGAGGAAGAAAGAGTATTTGCCAAACTTTTCTTATGATTATATGACGGATGATGACAACTGATTGAGAGGATTGTTCTGGGCCGATCAACTAGGAAAGATGAACTATCAGTTGTTTGGCGATGTGATGTCATTCAATGCTACTTACCATTCCAACAAGTTTGAAATTTTTAATTTAAGCTCGTTTAATGGTGTTTATACCTTTTATGGTGTTAAGTTTAAGCTCGTTTATTGTTGGTACAGGTATTCTATGGTGTTTTTGCCTTTCACGGGGATTGACAACCACTGCTGCAATGTAACAATTGGTGGAGCCTTACTTGGTTTTGAAAATATAGAAACTTACTTGGTTGTTGAGGTGTTTTTTAAAAGCATTTTTCAAAGAACCTGAAGTTGTTGTCACAGACCAAGACCCTACTATGACAAAAGCAATTGAGCAGATTTTTAAACATTCAAGGCACCGATTTTGTATGTGGCATATTATGAACAAGCTTTCGATGAAGGTATGGTGTTTTAATAAGTATGTTTTCCCCTGATCAACCCTCTCATATTTTTATGTATATTGTTCAGAAGTCATCAGTTTGGTCATTTTTATTGTTTTATTAAATAACAGTTCTGTTTGTTTGCCATGGTGTTTTTGGATTAATAGTCGGTGTTCATTTGTTCAACTCAACAAATTTCGAGAAGGATATTTGTAACATTCTCTGGACTGATGCAATTACATCTGAAGAGTTTGTAGCTAATTGGGAAGAGATAATCAATCAGTATGATCTTGAAGAAAACAAGTGGTTATTTGAGATTTTTGCCATACGTGAGGATTGGATTCCTGCATATTTCAAAGATGAGTTGTTATCTGGATTGATGAGGACGACATCAAGGTCTGAGAGTGAAAATCACTTCTTTGGGCAGCTGTGTAATTCAAGGTCCACCTTAGTCGAGTTTTTATCACACTATGAAACAGCGATGGAGTCGTAGCGCCATACACACAAAAAGAATGACCATGACACTCGTTTTACTAATCCAGTTTTGAAAACGGGGTGGTGGCTTGAAGCAGAAGCTATAAAGATCTACACTAGAACAACCTTTCTAGATGTTCAATATGAAATGGACATGATGAGAAAGCTAATGTGTCAAACGTACTTTCCACATGATGATTTAATAAAGTACTTCATTAAAGACTGGATATAATTGGCTTCTAGACCATTTGAGGTATTTTTTTTCATTAAGGTGGTGTTTTTTAAACCAAATGTTTTTTTTGGTTTTCATAACGCTGTTTTCTATTTTTTTTAACTGATATGCGGGGGCTAATGTAATCTGTAATGGTGTTTTCGATGTAGGTGATGTTCCGACAGGCTGACATGACAATTTACTGTGAGTGTAGACGGTCCGAAAGCTTTGGTCTTTTGTGTAGGCATATATTCTACGTTCTAAGGCAGGTGGACATTAGGGAACTTCCTAAAAAATATGTTCTTCGATGTTAGAGACGAGATATTTTTTCCTAATTCGTCTAATCGTGATCATGATACTACTGCTATAACCGGTTTTGACGATGGTGGTCGTGCTTTTTTGCGTGATATTATGTTTGCCAATGAATACATTTTAAATAAGTTCTCTGATAATATGGCAGAGTTTTCTTTGTATAAGGATCATGTTCAAAGCTATATGCAAAAGGCTGATAATGTGGAGTTCGTTCCTCCACCCCCAGGAAAAAGAGACAGGTATATCATATACATGGTGTTTTTTTTCAAATATGGGCTTTTACGATATTATTTTAGTTTATTTTAAAGACTGCATGTTTTATGGATTTTCTATATGAAAACAGGTTTGGGGAGTTAAATGGTACTTCTCAAAATGATAGGTTACCTATTAGGGTGCCTCTTGGTTACAAGACTAAAGGCTCTGGTTCGCATAGGCGCATTAAATCCAAACAAGAAGAGGCTATAGTCAAAGCTGGTAGGAAACAGAAACAATGTCAGAATTGTCTTCGATATAGCTGATAACGGTTTGTCAGGCCGTCTCAAATCCCCAACGAATTTAAGATTTGCAGTAGTGGAAGTCGGGGTATCGAACCAAGGGAATTAGTGGTCACTTGTTAATTGACTAAATTATAACTGAATTAACCTAAATTACTTTAACCTAAATTGCAAGAAAATTAGAAATTTGCCTCTTAGCTGTAAAATTGGATTGGTTGATTTAACACTAAATTACTAAAACTAAATTATGCTAGCAAATGTTGACTTTAACTTATATGAACTAAAGGTAACCACTTTAAGATCCGGTTTCGTGAATTACTGATTTCGCACTTCGGGAATTTAACCTAGAAACCACATAGACATGGCTGTGCTAGAATTCATTCAACCTAACTAATCAATTATTACGAACGTACTTAGTATAGTCCTAGAGCTATGCAATTAAGGTAGTCCGGGAGCGGGGGGTACGAACACAACAATCAATCAGACGCAATTGAACAAATAAACACTGAATTGATGATCGTCACAAGTCAAGAATTCATCTACTGTCACAAACCCTAATTTGAAATCAGAAAACACTAACCTTCACTTAAAGTGATTACAAGAAAATTAGCCGGACATGGCAAAAGTCAAAAACACGGAAATCATTGAAAACGCCATTGGAAAGCTTGTCAAATGCTTGGTATTCTTCACCGAAGGCCTGGAAATCTCCTGGAATCCGTAACCAGCACTCCAAGGTCGTCAAAAAGGCAGAAGATACGAATGATTGGCCTCACATTGGCTTAAATAGCCAAACCCTAATTTTTTGGCCGACATCACCCCAGATCGTGGCGCGACGATCTCTCCTCCACAGGCTCGCGTCACGATCTCGCCAAAATAGTCGGGGCTCCTCTTCTCAGCACGCGTCGTGCCGCGAGGAGCAAGCCTCAACCCTCGCGACACGATCTTACTTCAAAACCAGAATTCTTCCAAAACTTCAATACTTCAATTCAACCGATTTAATCACGTTAACGTGCAAACCTGAAATCGATGAAACTATACAAAGTGATGCGTTCCCAACTGAATATAAACCATAAAAACAGGGAATTAAGGATATTAACACACTACAAATTACTAACACATCAATAGCCATTACTCAACTACATGTCCAGAGCCACCACAGAAGAATAAAAGTGTTGCAACTGATAATAGGGAAAAAGATGCCAACAAGACCAAAAAGAGTAAAGCTAACACCAAAGAATGGCGTTGGATCATCGACTCGTGTTTTAAGATCACGTGCTAACAAATCATAGACGAGTTTTTATGTGTGTTTTCTTTTCTACAATATGTCCTTGCAAACTTATGGTGACAGTTTCTTATTTTCTAATGCTTTTTAATACACTTGTTTGAAGTTCAAAACATTTATTTCCATACATATGATGTCCTTTTTAGTATTATGGTGTTTTATTTATGTCATTTGCTAAGTTATGGTGTCAGTTTCTTTTTGTAAGCCCCGAAAACAGTCCAAACGCGATATCTAACCTCGATTGAGAGTGCGGAATCCAAACAATCAAGTGATTCAACTATAATCGAAAAGTATTAGTTAAAGAACAATTGAAATCAAATAACAAACCGAATGAGGATTGAACTTGCTTGAATAAACCAGTTGCAATACACAGATTCGAAATTCTCAGTAGAGAATTTCGAGAACACCCCTAGCCCCTTTTTACGAAAATCAGCCACCCTAAACTAGTAGACAAGAGGTACTATATATAGGGATGAACATGCTTGGTCAACAAGCCACTCCAAAAACCCTAATATACCTCTAATTCCCGTATTTGATTTTCAAGGCCCACTAAACTCCCCTTAAACTCTTTCTCATTGGGCCCAAACATGTCTAAAATGGCCCAATGACCTATTACTATGAAAACCCAACTAATTTTCACATATTCAGGTGCATGGGCCTACAAAATAGTCCGCCAATAGGTGATTTAATACACAAGCCACAAATTATTCCCTTACAATCTTCCCCTTGGCTTGTGATATTAAATGTCTTCTATTTTCAATCTTCAGACTTGCGGTCTTCTCCTTGGCTTGAGCATGGGTTGATGAAGATTCTTTTCTTTAATGATCTTCATTGGACAACAACGGAAGACTTTCGGGAGTGTTCTCTCAATCAGAATCAGCTTGGTCTTCAAATGATGAACAAATAATGAGACGAGGATTCTCAAATACTTGCTCCTTCTTGAAAAATGTTGAGTCCTTGCTAAATCAGTAGTAACTGTCTTGACTTGCTTGTGTCTTCATAGGGTAAAAATTTTGAAACCCCTGTCTTGGCATTCTTGAATTTCTTGATTTGAAGAAATTTCATGTTCTTTGGAAGCTTCACTTGAAAAACCAACAAACTTTCCCAAAGCATAGGGCAAATCCTTTTTCGTCCACTACAAATAAATTGACATTTAGTGGCACACACTCTTAGTGGCTTTTAGCTTTTGTGCCACTAATGTAAATTGTAGTGGCACTTTTCGTGTGCCATACTTGTTTGAGCTATTGTTTTAGTGGCATTTATCATTTATGCCACTAATTAAATAGATTAGTGGCACTTTAATGTCATTTAGTGGCACACACGTTTAGTGGCTATTAACTTTTATGCCACTAATATATATATTGTAGTGGCACATTGCATGTATTATTCTTGTTTGAGATATATTAAATGATTAGTGGCACTTTTAGTATGCCACACTTACCCAACATATAATTTATAGATATTTATTTGCCACTATACTTATTTTTTAAGATTAAAAAACTTTATAAAATTTTTGGTGGTACATAATATAACATATTTTGTTACTCATAAAAGTATTTTTTTAATTATCATTCCTACATTTTTTTAAACCTCTAATTTATATTTTTGTGCTAAAACTTTACTATATAATCAATTATTGGTCCTTTTTAACTAATATAAAAAAAAGGCAGATTAATGTTTGGTGGTACACCAAATCCAGCCCTAATATTTTAGCGGTAATCCATAATGGCGCTCCCCCAAAATCAAATACCTTCAATCCCCCCAAAATCAAAATCAAAAACACTAATCCTAATCAAATCTGCCGCTAGCTCAAAAATTTGCCGCTCAGAAATCGAAACCTAATCCGGCGCTCAAAATCAAAACCCCAAATCAGGTAAACGAATTTCGCTCTTCAGTTTGGTGTTGTTCTACTCTTGACGAACGAGAATCCCTAATGGCGCTCTAAACGTTCGCCCATCCAACGCGCATATCGGTTAGTATCTTGAAACTACTCTGGAAATCTATTCCTTTTGATTTATGTCTGATTGGGTGTGTATAATTCAAAGTTCAGATTTTAGTTCATGTTTCGTTGAAGTGGTGTTGAGGTTTACCTATAGGGTTTTATTGCGATTGAATGAGGATTGTTAAAACTGGTATTGGTAGAATAAGTAATACAGATAGTTCAGTGATTCTCCATGATCTTGTTGCATAGTTCAGTTTAACGTTCTTGAAATATTTTTTTGCATGTTATTTTCCTTTTACAGAAATGCGCAATTAATTTATGTTGTTGGTCTAATCATATAAAAGCTTTTATAAATCCTAGTTTCTATTCAGTACATGGCATTGGTAAACATAATGTACCGATTTCTTGTAATAAAAGCTTATTGAGCCTTAGGTAAATTCCACCGAACCTGTCATAAGGGTCGGAGGGCCTGATTTTACAGATGTTAAGTGTAAACACTTTCTTCAAGTAGCTTGAATTCTAGTTAGTAGAAATTTCTACAAATTGCTACTTTAATGCATAAAATAACCAAGCTTGACCAAACACATAGCAAAATAACCCTTTTAAGAAGATACATGATCAAAGTATTGACTTTCTTGGTCTGGATGTCATACATCTTCTTAACTACAGCTTTGATTTTCTTTTTGTAAGGTTAATGTGAGCACAATCTGTTTAGTTAAACGGGTAACCTGGTTAACCTTATCTGTTTGGTCAAACGTGTCAGTGAGTTCAAACCTGAAATCAACCCGAACCCATTTATACAAAACTCAAACAAACGTATTTGTGTCAGCTCTGTCTGACTGTCTAATGTTTTCATGTCGTGTTAGAAGTTCAGTTACATAATACTTTCGGTTTAAACATGACTACATGAGAAGAAATATTTTTTACTCAACTATCCAAGATGAAACAGTTAATAAACAAACTAACCTGCAAGAGTTGTTGAACAGTTAATAAATAATTTTTTTGCGAAAGCCTGCAAAAAAAATTTATTAAAAATATATCAGATTATAACCAATCATATGGACGAACATACTACAACATTCTCCCGCTGGGCTGTTTTTTAGTTTGGTTATACCATTTGCCATTAAAAACAGAGATAGCATATCAAGTAAAAGAATGACAGAAATGAGTTCTTTAAAACAAAACCATAGTTTGGAATGGTTCTACACCTAAGCTTAAGTACCTAACAGCTACATACTCAGTTTCCCTTAAAAGAATTCAAACTAACCACTGGCGATAACGCTTATCCACATCTGTTAGACCATGAAATGCTCATTGTGTTCAGCATTATACAAAGTCAGATTTGAGAACCAATTTTAAACCGATTTGAGAACCAAAATTAGCAGCCCGGTATTATACAAAGTCAGATTTGAGATTATTTGTTGGAAGGCAAGAACACCTAACTGAAAGAAACCCAACTTTGACTCTTCTGTAGGATACTTCTGATTGGCTGCTACAAACTTACATTTAGGCTGGTGTTGCTGTTTTTTTTAGGGTGTTATTGCTGTTTTTAGGCTGCTATGGCTGTTCTTAAATCTTAATATAATTTGTCAATGTTCTAAGTTGTTGTTGTTGTTTTTTTAGTTTATGTTTAGGCTGTTGTTGCTATTTTTTTAGGGTGTTATTGTTGTGTTTTTAGGCTGCGGTTGCTTTTTTTTAGGCTGTTAATGTGTTTAAGTTTCTTTTTCCTGCTTTTGGAAGCCTTTTATCTGACTTACTTCCATGCAGGTCATTACTACACGGTGTTTGGTAGTTGTTCAGCAGAGTTTCAGCTTCATTGCAATCTTAATATGGTATTTAATTTGTTTTTTGTATTAGATTTAGATCAGATCACCATTCATCAGAATTAAGAAATTATGAATCTTTTTTCTAATATAGTTTATATTAAATCTGTTGCTATTCTTTATATAGTTTACATTTAGGCTGCTGTTGCTGTTTTTTTTAGGGTGTTATTGCTTTTTTTAGGATGCTATTGCTGTTTTTAAATCTTAATATAATTTGTCAATGTTCTAAGTTGCTGTTGCTTTTTATATAGTTTATGTTTAGGCTGTTGTTGCTATTTTTTAGGGTGCTATTGCTGTGTTTTTAGGCTGTTGTTGCTGTTTTTTTTAGGCTGTTAATGTGTTTAAGTGACTTATAAATTAGCTAGTATAAGATCAATCATATACATCTTCACTACTTTGTTGACTAGCGGCTAATATAAACATAAACTTAGAAGGCATGGACAGATCGTGGATGTATCACGCACCAAGATATAGTCAAACTTTTGTTAACGGTGTGCAAACCTTCTTGAATTTCGCATTTGAGAGAACATCCGTCAATGGGGAGAAGATAGTGTGTCCATGTACAAAGTGTCTGAACATGAAATATCAGAGTAGACAAAGTGTTTTAGATCACCTCATATGTTCAGGGTTTCAGCCAGATTACTTGAAATGGGTATATCATGGTGAAGGCGCAACAAGTGCATCGACTGGAGCGACCCTTAATGAGGAAATTCGTGATTTGTTATATGATGCTTTTGAACCAGAAGGTGGAAGTAGAGGGGAGGCACATGATAATGCTTCAAATTATAGTCAAGAGGCGAACAACAGAGGAAGCAAGTTTGATTACCTCATCAAGGAAGCTGAAGAAAAGGTGTACCCGAATTGCAAACATAACAAATTATCTTGTGTGGTGCACTTGTATCATTTAAAATGTTTAAATGGATGGAGTTACAAATCTTTCACTATGTTGTTACAGTATCTACATGTTTTATTACCCGAAGGAAATTTGTTACCTAAAACAACCCAACAAGTGAAAAGAATCTTGGCCAACTTAGGTTTACGATATGAAAAAAATCCATTCATGTCCTAATGGTTGCATGTTGTTTTGGGATGAGAAGGAGAAAGATGAAGTATGCTCCTTTTGTGGTTCTTCTAGATGGAAAGTTCATGATGCTAATCCAAACCACGAAGCAACCCCTCCTAAGAAGAAGGCTGCAAAAATATTACGGTGGTTTCCTTTAAAGCCCAGACTTCAAAGGTAATTTATGTCATCAAAGACATCTGACCATATGAGGTGGCATCATACAGAGCGTATAAAAGATGGAAAATTACGACATCCGGCAGATGCATTAGTTTGGAAGGATTTTGATGAAAAGTTTCCTAAATTTGCTAATGATCCTCGTAATGTTCGTCTAGCTTTGGCAAGTTATGGCTTCAATCCTTTTAGGACAATGAATGTGGCGCATAGTATTTGGCCAGTTTTTCTTATTCCATACAACTTACCAGCATGGTTGGTTATGAAGCAACCGAATATTATTCTTTCTTTAATCATCCCAGGTCCTAAAGGTCCTGGAAACAAGATAGACGTGTATATGCAACCTTTGATAAAAGAATTGAAGGAGTTATGGGATGATGGAATAAACAATTTGATGCTTCAACTAAACAATACTTCCAGATGAAGGCTTCTATCATTTCTACCATATCAGACTTTCCAGGTTATGCCAATCTGTCCGGGTCGAGCACCAAAGGAGAACTTGCGTGTCCCGTATGTGGTTTTGATACCGACTCCAAATGGCTAACTCATGGAAGAAAATGGTGTTACATGTGTCATCGAATGTGGCTTCCAACCGACCATCATTGGCGTTCAGATAATAGATCCTTTGTTGGACAACAACCAGATGACATGGAGTTTAGAGATGCCCCTAGACCTCATTCTGGCGATGAGGTTCTACAAGAAGTAGACGGCATGGAATTTTGTGTAGAAAATGTTGCTCGTTTTCCATGGAAAAAGAAAAGCATTTTTTTTATGTTGCCATATTGGGAGCATTTGTTGTTGAGTCACAATCTTGATGTGATGCACATTGAAAAGAATGTTTGTGACAACATAGTTGGTACTATATTGGGGCAAGAAGGAAAGTCAAAAGATAATTATAAAACAAGACTTGACTTGCAAGAAATTAGTATTAGAAAAGAGTTGCATCCAAAGAAGCGACCTAAAAGTAATATCACTTTCATGCCAAAAGCATGCTATCAAATGAGTCGGGGTGAAAAGACTGAATTTTTAAAAACCCTCAAGTCAATCAAGCCTCGTGATGAATTCTCATCTAATATCTCTCGGTGTGTACAATTAAATGAGCGTAAACTGATGGGGATGAAAAGTTATGATTGTCACATGCTGATGCAAGAGTATTTTCCTATAGCATTACGTGGAACTTTGCCGGATCATGTAAGCTCTGCTATAATCGAGTTATGCAGTTTTTTTAAAGCCATTTGCTACAAGGATTTGTGTGAAGTTGATCTACAAATTCTTGAGTCCAAAGTTTCTCTTACTTTATGCAAACTAGAGAAGATATTTCCTCCATCATTCTTTACTGTAATGGTGCACTTGGTGATCCATTTAACGAGAGAGGTTAAGCTTGGAGGTCCCGTTGCGTTTCGGTGGATGTACCTTGTTAAAAGGTAAATCTTATCTATTATTCGTATGTTTTTATGTTTCTAAATGAATAATGACATGTAGCTTATGCCACAAACAGGGACCTCTTAAAACTAAAGTTTTTCGTTCATAATAGAGCTCATCCCCAGGGGTCAATCGCTGAGGGTTATTTAGCCGAGGAAAGTTTAACTTTTTGCTCTAGATATCTATCGAACGTAGAAACCGTCTTCACTAGAGCAACGAGGAACGATGATGAGGGTTACCAAAATGACAAGGGGAAGTTTCCGGTTGAGCAGTTGAGGCTTCAACAGGAACTTCTTGAGCTTGAGCAGCAGCAGGAGTGTTTATTACAAGGCTGGCAACAGTCGAGTTGAGACTGGTTACCTGAGCCTGTAGTGATTTGTACAATGCCGTCAATTCTGTAAGTGTTAAACTATCCTCAACTGGAGTTTTACCAGTATCATAGGAAAAAGATGGACCATCAACCCTATGTTGATCAAGTCCACCACCCTGGTTTTCTTGGCGCCTGGGATTCCCCGTAACTACAGTTTTCCCTTTAGGATCCACTAGGGGATCTTCCGGTTGAACTATAGTATGGGTTGCCATGGATTGGGTCTTATGAATGTTACTACCATCATCAAAGTTCAATGAGAAACTTTGAGTGGCAGCAGCCCTTTCCACATGAATCTCATCTAAACTCCTGAGATTCACCTCCTGGGGTGAATGTGGGTTAGATGTAGCAGTGTGAGTGTCACTCAGAATGTTCCCATGTAATGTGGTGTGTGGGTTAATAACACCATCATCTGTGACATCTCTTTCTACATCATCATTCACAGGTGAGAAGTGTGAAGTGTAGGGTGAGAAAGTGGATGGGGATTGTACATCCATATGAAATGACTCCCCCTCAGAAGAAGGTTCATCAACAAGTTTAAATCCCAATTTGGCTGACCCAGTTGGCTTTGTGCCAAGGGTTGGTTCAGGGCTGGAGGCAACGGGTTGCAAGAGAGGAGTAGGCTCTTGCACAACCTTTTTGAGCCTTTTGAGCTTTGTAGGCTTTGGGGAAGGGGGGATGATGGGAATTGATGGTGGGTCTGAATCTCTTCTCCTTTTTCTTTTGAAAAATATAGTTGAAGTATCAGAAGGAGAAGGTGGTTGATCAGTGGTGGGTTCAACTACTGTGGATGGTACAGTGTTGTCCACTGGAGCAAGTTGCTCTTCAGAAGCATGTGTTTCCGGTTGAGAACTAGGTTCTCCTTGTTCAACCGGAATCACCCTTTGGATTGGCATGGGATGGTCAGTGTCCCTCCCAAGGAATGGCTTCTTGTTGGTGGTTAATTTGGAAAATGAGTTTTCAGATAATGCTCTTGGAACCAGCATCATGTTTCCATCCAAATTAATTTTGGGGTATTTTTCTTGCAAAATGTAAGTTAAAAATCTAGGGTACATGTAAAAAGCAAAGTTCTTTCCATTACCCTTTAAAGCATTAAAAATTACAGCAGAAAAATTGTATACCTCCCCTTTCACCACAGCATAGAAGGCAGAAGCTTGCTCAACAGTCATTTCATCAAATCCTGATTTCTTTGGCGACAGGCATACCATGATGGTGTGAGCCAGAAATCTCCATTTGTAGGGCATTTGACCCTTGTTAACAGTGGCAGTTCCTTCAGTAGCACCACCATAGCCAATTGCTTTGAGCAGAGCCATGTATTACTTGGGGGTTCTGCGAACATACCCATTCTTTTCATTCAATTTCAGCAATTCCCTAATCATCGATTCAGTGATGAGAACAGTTTCCCCTTTTACAGTTGACTTCAGCGTATCTTCCTCTACCTCGTCTACATCCTTCTCGAGCAGTTGGATGTTCTTCCAGAACTCAGAGAGAATTTCCTCATATAAGTAAACCACAACAGTGAGTGCGTGATTCAGATATGAAGTTTTGAGGAAATTGATCATCCCGGTGAAGGTTTCAGCATGTGTAGAGTTCACTGGTTCGTCAAGAAACGCAACTAGGTTGTGTTCAAGTGGGAAAGGATCATTCTTCACTGGTTGTTTCCCTTTTGCTTTGGACTTTGGTGACATTGTTGAATTACTATGAGAGAATTTTGAGAGTAGAAATAAATGGTTCTGAAAATTTCTAGGTTTTCGGATTTTGAACGATTTCTTGCTTTTGGATTATGAGGAGTATTGAAGGGGTTGTGGGTATTTAACTGGTGGGTTTAAAGATGGGTGACAGTTATCAGCGATGGGATAAAGTACGCTGAGTCACAGGAGAGAGAAAGAAAAAGTGCAAGTGGGTCCGCAAAAAGTGTGCTTCAGGTGGTTGTACAATACAACTCCTTGTTGCGTGTCTTTTGAATTTAATCCGGACAATAAATTGAAACACTTTAAATGCACAATCCCCTTGAAAATATGTGCCTCAACCGGTGAATTAAATGATTCATTTAAGACAAAAGATTTTTCCGGTTGAGATTCAAGCAGAGAGTTTTTCTCTCCAAACAACAAAATTTCTTTCCGTTTGAAAGTTAAACCGGACAGATTTTGCCGGTTGAAAATTTTTCCGGTTGAGGGTTGTCAACAGGAAATACAATTTCCGTTTGAAAATTTTTCAATTTTAATCTGAACTTTCTAATAAAGAATTGTTGTTCCTTTTACCAGTTTCAGAAATTTGGATGGTGTGATCAAAAGTTGAGTTTCCGGTTGAAGATGACTTTCCGGTTGAGATTCAACCGGATGTGTTGAACTGGAAAGATCAACCGGAAGACAGAAAAACACTTGATTTTGAAAATTTCATGTATCAGTTATCATAGTTTAACAGTATGACCTGACTATGATTGAAAAGGTGTCTAACTGATACAGAAACTTTTCTTTTTCTTTTTCTTTTTGTATCAAGAGACTGCTCTTTAATACAAATTGGTCTCTTTTATTAAGTTTGTGAAAACAGTTTAATCAATCAAAGTTCATCATACCAATGGCACTAATGAGATAGAAAAATCTAGCTTCATCAAATGCTTTGGTAAACAAATCAGCCAATTGTTGATTTGTATGAACTTTAACCATTCTAATTAAATGTTTCTCAGCACAATCTCTAATAAAATGGTACCTGATATCAATGTGTTTTGCTTTTGAGTGTTGAACAGGATTGTTTGTGATTGATATAGCACTGTTGTTGTCTGCTAGAATTGGAGTCTCCATGAACTTGATGCCGTAATCCAACATTTGATTATGAATCCATAAGACTTGACTGCAGCAGCTTGATGCAGCAATATATTCAGCCTCAGCAGTAGAAGTAGATACGCAGGTTAGCTTCTTGCATTGCCAAGACACAAGTCTTTCTCCCAAAAATTGGCATCCTCCAGTAGTAGACTTTTTATCCAAGTTGCAGCCAGCATAATCACTATCAGTGTAAGCTTTGAAGGAGAAATCTGAATTCTTTGGATACCACAACCCAAGCTTTGGTTGTCCTTTAAGATATCTAAAGATTCTCTTCACTGCTAACATGTGTGATTCCTTTGGTTGACACGGGTATCTAGCACATAAACAGACACTAAACATGATGTCAGGTCTGCTAGCTGTGAGATAGAGCAGTGATCCAATCATTGCTCTGTAGAGATGAACATCCACTGGCTTTCCACTTAAGTCACTGTTTAACTTGTGGGAAGTGGAAATAGGAGTTCTTGAGGTTGAAACAGACTGCATATCAAACCTTTTTAGCATATCTTGAATATATTTTGACTGATTTAAGAAAATTCCATTGGCAGTTTGTTTCACTTGTAGGCCTAAGAAGAAATTCAGTTCACCCATTGAACTCATTTCAAACTTAGATTGCATCAATCCCTCAAACTCTTTGCATAAGGCAGCATTGGATGAACCAAAGATGATGTCATCAACGTAGATTTGTACCATCAAAGTATCTTTGCCATCAGATTTCACAAACAGTGTTTTGTCAATAGCTCCTCTCTTGTAGCCATTCTCTAGGAGATAGTTTGAAAGAGTTTCATACCATGTCCTAGGAGCTTGCTTGAGACCATATAAAGCCTTAATTAGCTTGCATACCTTGTTGGGGTGATGAGGGTCTTCAAAGCCAGGAGGCTGCTTGACATACACATCTTGTTCCAAAAGACCATACAGAAAAGCACATTTGACATCCATTTGAAATACCAGAAAGTTTTTGAATGCAGCATAGGCAAGAAATATTCTGATTGCTTCAAGCCTAGCCAGAGGAGCAAAAACTTCATCATAATCAATGCCTTCTTCCTGTGTGTAGCCTTGAGCTACAAGTCTGGCCTTGTTTTTTATCACAATTCCTCTGTCATCCTTCTTGTTTCTGAATACCCATTTGGTTCCAATTGGTTCTTCACCTTCAGGTAGGTCTACCAATTCCCAAACCTTCTGTTTATTGATCTGAAACAATTCCTTTTGCATTGCCTCTACCCAGCTTTCATCTTCCAATGCATCATTGATCTTTGTGGGTACTTCTTGAGACAGAAATGCAGCATGTAGGCAAATGTTTGCATCAATAGACTTGCTTCTTGTCAGCACAGGAGCTGACAAGTCTCCTATAATATTCTCCCTTGGATGATTCTTACTAACACTTCTATCAGTAAACATTGGAAATTCATGGCTTCTTCCATTATGAGGAATATTGAGTTGAGGTAATAACTCAATATTGTTGGCTTGTAAAACAGGTTCTGAAACTTCAGTTGGTTCTTGAGAACTAGGGACTGAATCTGAGATTAGATGCTCAAAACTGTACTCATTTGAACCAGCATCAGTTGAATCATTGGATTCATTGTTCTCAAAATTTTCTGAAATTTTTTTTTCCGGTTGAGTCTCAACCGGAGATTCTACTGCTACAGGATCCGTTTGAACTTCAACCGGAAGTTCAACCGGATGAACTTCTGCATCAGCAAGAACAATTTCAGAGGCTTTCTTTGAATTGTTGGATTTCACAGGCTTGGTGCTGATCGATGAAAAGAAGGTGGGTTGCATTTGCAGTCCTTTGGTGTTCATCTGCCAGATATTATCAGCTGACCTCATGTGATTCTGCTTAAGTTCCTGTTCCTGCACTGTTGAACTCAATGGCTTCTCAATGGTAAAATTAAAAGCAGTGGTTAGTGCATCTATATCAAATAACCAATCTGGTTGTGATACAAAATTGTTAAGAGTTTTCTCATTAAAGGTTACATTAATGGTTTCCTCAACAATTTTAGTACTTTTATTGTATACCCTGAATGCTTTTGACACACCAGAATATCCAACAAAATATCCTTCATCTGCCTTTTCAGCAAACTTAGGCAACAACCTATTAGTTATCAAAATAGTAACAGGACAGCCAAATGATTTAAAGAAGTAAATGTTAGGTTTTCTACCTCTCCAAAGCTCATAAGCAGTTTTATTTTTTACCCTTAACAATCAAAGTCCTGTTTTGGACATAGCAAGCAGTGTTTACTGCTTCTGCCCAAAATATCACAGGTAACTTAGAATCTGCTAGCATTGCTCTAGCAGCCTCAATTAATGTCCTATTTCTCCTTTCAGCAACACCATTTTGCTGTGGAGTTCTAGGAGCACTGAATTGTCTAAGAATTCCCTTTTCCTCACAAAATGAGTTCAAAACATGATTTTTAAACTCAGTGCCATTGTCACTTCTGATTGTCTTAACTTTCAATTTTGCTTGATTTTCTAAAGATACAATTAGTGTTTTAACAATTCAGCAGTTTCATCTTTTGATTTTAAGAAAAACACCCAAGTATATCTTGTGAAATCATCAATAATGACAAAACAGTATGACCTTTTTCCTAAGCTCATCACTCTAGTTGGACCAAACAAATCCATATGCAAGAGTTCTAGAGGTTGAGTGATAGAAGACTCAGTTTTTGGCTTGAAGGAGGTCTTGTGTTGCTTACCCTTGAGGCAAGAAACACAGTGTTCAGAACAATTGAACTGCTTGTTAGGAAGACCCTTAACCAAGCCAAGATTCACTATTCTGTTCATGTTCTTGTAGTTAACATGACATAACCTCCTATGCCATAAATCAGATTCATCCACTGAGGCTTTGGATATAAAGCATGCAATTCCACTTGCTAGAGTGGCAGCAGATAAATCCAAAATATATAGTCCTTCTCTCCTAGGTGCTCTGAGCAATACAAGTTTCTCAGGGATGTTAACACCAGGTTTTAAGACTATGGCCTCTCTCTCAGTGAACATCAAATTCAAATTCTTGTCATACATTTGTGAGACACTAAGTAAATTGAAATTTAATGTATCAACAAAATTTACCTTGTCAAAGGTAAGCTTCCCATTACTAACAGCACCTTGTGCAGTAATGTGTCCTTTTGCACTCCCAAAGGCTACAGGACCTCCGTTTATGTTTTTGGGGTTTTCCAATACATGCTTATTTCCTGTCATGTGGCAAGTGCATCCACTATCAACAACCCATAGGCTTTGTTGGCCTTTATTATGCACCTACACACAGAGAAAGTTGGTTAATTTCTAAAGGGAACCCAAGCCTTTGAGGTCTTGGGCTTGCCAGAAGCATCATAATACTTGTACTCTTTAAGTACTAAGGTATTTTGTATTGGATCCTCATTCAACAGATCATCTTGATCAATATTCAAGTGTTCAGACTGTTCACTTGATTGACATTGTCTGTTTGTTTTGCTAAGCCTTCTCTCAGCAATCTTCCTCTCTCTGTATTCCCTATATTTCTTTTGTTTGTTGGTCAAAACCTTTGGCAACTCATTAGGTGAGGTGTAAGTCTGATCAACACCAGTCACTGGTGAGATTCTAGCATTAAAGTTTGAAAATTTGTTTGACTGGCTAGATCTCTCACTGTGAAATGCAGCAGTGACATTTCCATTCGAACTAGAGGGAATTTCCGGTTGAGAGTTGTGCTTGTTTTTCACAAAATTTTCTCTAGAGGTGGTCTTGCCTCTAGATGGGTTTCTCCTTCCTTGACCTTCAAAATGGTCATACTCATCAGTGAACTGAACCCTGGGTCGTTGTCTAGGTGCAGTAACTGATCTGAGTGTTTTGGAGATTTCCGGTTGAACTTCATTTCCGGTTGAAAATTTTTCCGGTTGAAGTTCAGCCGGAACCCTGTTCGGTTTTAGGACTGAAAAACTTCCATTTTTGTTGTTCCCTATTAAAACTTTGTTTGACTCAGTATCAAAATACTTCAATGTGTTACTTCTTACAGGTGAGGTTCTACCTGTAGAATTTTTCTGAGTAGAAACAGTTTTGGGTTTTAGCAAGTTTTGAGTTTTACTCAAAGGATTGAATTTGCACATTGCAGCCATGTGCCCTTTCTCACCACAGAAAACACATTCAAACATTTTTCTTTGGTAAGTGTTTGTGTTTTTGGTTGATTCTTCATTTGTGACCTGGTGATAAGTTAGCTTACCCATTTTCTCAGTTTCACTGGGTTTTGGCTGCTTAGGTAGTTTACCTCCAACTTGTGAGTCTTTGGGCTCATAAATAGTTGGTGGTGGAAAAGCAACTTTTGATTTTAAAACCTTGGATTGGTCAACAGATGCTGATGTGCTAGCATCTTTGACTTCACGGTTTGATAATGATTCAACAGATTTTGTTTCAGAAGAAGAAGATGTGGTGCTATCAACAGTTAGACTCACATTACACTCCTTCTGAAGTGCTTGGATTGGAGCAATAACAGGTGAGTATTCCTTGGGTGGTTCAACATTGTTGTACCCAATACCTGTTTTCCCATGCATTACCCCATTCCAAAGTTTCTCAGCTTTCTTGTTAGCTGTTTGGAATTTGTCACAGGTGAACAAGGCATCTTTTAACTTAATTTCAAGAACATCATTTTCTGCTTTTGCATCTTTTGTTTCTTGTCTTGAAATAGTTAGTTTGTTCAACAGATCCTCCAATTGTGTTTCCAAAATAGAGTTAGTTAGCTTTAAAGCATCAAATTCTTTGTTTAAATTTTCAATTTTGGTGATGTATGCATTTTCAATTTTCTTAAAGCAATTCTTTAACTCATTCAAATTAGAAACTTCATCAATTAGATCAGTGTTATGTTTCCTGTATTTGGACACTTGTTCTATGCATGCAGGGCTGCATAGATTTTCCAAAACTTTTTCAGGAATCTCATTTACCTGTTCAGTTGAATCTTCTTTGGCCATCAAAGCATGGTTGATTGGCTCAAACTCAGTGACAAAGTCATCCCACTCAAAGCATTCAGTCTGGTTAGCTACAGCTGCCACCACATTTTGATTTCCAAGTGGTTTTGGTTGTGTTGGCTGTTGGTTGCTGTTGCTGTTGTTATGTTGACTGCTGTTGTTGTTGCTTCCATGATTTGATCTTTGTTGGACATTGTTGTTGTTATTCTGTCCATCTCTCCTTGGCTGCTTGCACTCCCTGGCAAAATGACCAAGTTGGTGACAATTATAACATTTAGCTTTAGATTTATCCAACCCAATTGATGATCCCTTTGACCCTTTATAAATTCTTCCAGTTCTTTTATAAAATCTTTGGGCCCTTACAGAAACCATAGCTAATTGAGTTAAAATGTCCATTTCTTCTAGATCATCTGCCCCTATACATTCCAAGTCTTCACGTGTGAATCCTTGAGATGAGTCAGTTGCCACATAGGCAGAGTGAGAGTTGTCAAACAGTGTTGAAGAACTCTCTGAGCATCTAGGTGACTCATTGAAACTGACTGAGGGTGAGTGATATTGAGAAGAATTTGAAATCTTTTGAAAATCAGTTGTAACCAAAGCAGTGGTTTGCAACTATGGTGATGCTTCAGGAAAGTTGTTTTGCTTAAGATTAAGCTCCATTTCATAAGCACTAAGGACTCCATGGAGTTCACTTAGTTTAAGCTTTTTGAGGTCCTTGCACTCCCTAATGCTTACTGTATAGACAGTCCACATTGTAGGTAAGGATCTCAAGAACTTCCTGTTGGCATCAGCCTGTTCTGTTGTTACTTCTACCTTTTGCAATTCATCAAGAAGTGAAACAAATCTAAGATACTGGTTGGTCATAGATTCACCAGTTTTGTAAGTGAAATTTTCATATCTTTGTTTCAAAACATCCTTTTTGTTTTCCTTAACCTCACTAGACCCTTCATACATCTCACTGAGAGCATTCCACAAGCCATGTGCTGTCTTATATCCCTTGAACCCTACCAGTATAGAGTTGGGTAATGCAGCCTGGAGTGTCCAGTAGGCCTTGTGATCATATTCAAGCTCAGTATAATCAGCTTCAACATATCTGTCTAGTGGTTTTGGTATGTACACTTCGGCATCATCAGCAGATTGAACAGTTGGACTGTAAGGACCTACAGTCAACCTGTTCCAAATGCGTCTGTCTAGGCTTCTAACAAAACCTTCCATCCTGAGTTTCCAAGTATCAAAGTCAT
>JBCNJP010000442.1:0-23661 GCA_039602395.1 Deinandra increscens subsp. villosa
TTGATCATATCTAGAACAAATATTGTTGGTGCGTTGTCTAACTCGTTATTGGGTATGACCCGACTTGGATCATGAAGTACTAGCCACATCAATCTAATATGTGTCTTGGGCATATAGAGTCCAACACAGGGAGAGCACCAGCAATCAACATTGAAGATTTTACTAACTCAGTGAGGTTGGGGTCTTCAAATGGAGAAATAGCAATCAGTTGACTGCTCTTCATGTTAACCCAACTTTCTTCCACTGTGAAGGGCTTGACACCAAGTTTCTTGCAGGCTGTGGCCCTAACTTTAGCTGGTATTCTGTCAGTTTCTTCTATTTCGATTATGGAAGGTGTTGAAGTCCTCTTCTCTCCCAATATGACAGTATCAGCTTCGTCAGTTTCTCTGTTTGGGTTTAAAGGACCTGCCTCAGCTTTAGTAGGAGCAGCCTTCACCAATGTAGCAACAGTTGCATTCAGATGATCAACTTGTGCTTGGAGATTAAGGTACAATTCTTCAATTCTGGTAGTGTATAACTGTCCTCAACTGGCTTTTTACCAGTATCCCCAGACGAAACCATGTTATCAATCCAAGATTGATCAACTGTGGTACCCATGGCTTCTAGGCACCTGGGATTCTCTTCAACTGTTCCAGCAGCCCTTGGTTCCAATGAAGGACCCGTGGGTGCTGATTCAGAGAAGATTGCCGCAGTTTGGATCTTATTGATGTTACTGCTAGCACCAAGATCTAGTGGGGATACCTGGGCAGCAGCAGCCTTCTCTGCATGAATCTCTTCTAAACTCCTGAGATTCAACTCCGGTGAGGAATGGGGGTTCAGTGCAGCAGGGTCCAGGTCCATCGGAATGTTCTCATGTAATGAGGTGGGTGAGTTAATAACACCCTCATTTGGACCGAGAATGGGTGCACTGTCACTCCTAGGTGATAGGGGTTGTAGGGGTGAAAATTGTTCAGATGGGGATTGTACATCTATTTCTATTGACTCCCCCTCAAGAGAAGGTTCATCCCTAAGGGCATATCCCAGTTTTACCAGTTTCCGCTTAGGCTTTTTGCCTTTAGCGGGGTTGGAAGCTTCAGGTTGGTTGGTGGTAGTAGGTGGAGGAGACCTAATGACCACATTTCGCTGTCTTTTGAAAATGACAGGAGGGGTTTCAGATGAGGAGGTGGCAGTGGTGGTTTTAGTGGAAGCTTTCCTCTTTTTGGAATGATAGGTTTTAATGGTAGAGGAAGCATGGACATATGTGGGATCAGGAGCTACTGGGTTAGTAGTCCTGTCATCTTGAGCAGGTTGCTCAGTTCCTGCTACAGTTTCCATCTGAACCTCAACTTGAGCAGGTTCATTAGGAAATTGCCTTGGAATTGGTAGGGGATGTTCAGTATCTTTTCTAAGAAAAACAGTCTTGTTTAAAGCTAAATTTGAGAAAGTTTTCTCATTGAGAAGTTTATGTTGCAAAATTGTACCACCCAAGACAATTTGGGGGTATTCTTCTCTGAGAATACAAGTTAAAACCCTTGGGTATAGATAGACATAGTCTGGTAAAATGTTTGTTTTAAGACCCTTGAAAATCAGTTTAGAGAAATTAAAGCTTTGACCTTTGACTACAGCAAAGAATGTTGAGGCCTGTTTAGTAGCAAGCTCATCAAAGCCGCCTTTCTTGGGAGTTTGGCAAACCAGAAGGGTATGGGCCAAAATCTCCACTTGTAAGGCAGTTGCCCCTTCTTTATGGTTTTGCTTTCCATTGAACCACTGTAGCCAATATCTCTAAAAAGAGGTAGGTAAACCGAAGATTTAACAAACACATAACTGTCTTCATCCCTTAGTTTTAACACCTTTCTGATTTTAGCTTCATCGATTTCCACAGTTGTACCTTGAACAATCAACATAATCTTTTCACCACCATCATGCGACCAAAACTCTTCCATGATCTCTTCGGATATCACCGCTTCGATGGTCAGCGTGTGATGAAGATGACTTCTTTTAAGGAAGTCTATCATGCCGTTGTAGATGTTGTTCTTGCTGGGTGCTTTAAGGTAAGCCACCAGGTTGTGTTCCACAGGGAACCTTGAGTCACTGGCTGGCTTCTTGCCACTCGTACTCGCCTTCGGAGCAATTCTTGTTACAGGATTTTGAGAGAGAGTTGACGGTTTTTGGGAAGTTATTGGGAGACTTTGGGAGTAA
The DNA here is from genome assembly GCA_039602395.1 of Deinandra increscens subsp. villosa. Lineage (NCBI taxonomy): Eukaryota > Viridiplantae > Streptophyta > Magnoliopsida > Asterales > Asteraceae > Deinandra > Deinandra increscens. The sequence goes on from JBCNJP010000442.1 coordinate 2,179, forward strand.
TTTCGGAGTGGGGTTTGAGAGAAATGGGGAAGTGACGGTAATTTAGGGATTTTTACCTTTTCCGTCGGTGACGTGGAGGAGAGAGGTTTTAACCACCCGTTTAGTAACTGATGTCACTGTGCTTTATGGGTTATACGGTACAACATGTTAAAGCATGTCATTATCCAAAAGGATATTTACTGAAACCTCGGATATTTAACGGGTAAAAAATTCAATGGGTAATTAAATGCGTATTCGCTTAAAAAACTGTGCCTTCCGGGTAATATAATGAAAAGTAGCTTTGACTTATTGACCAGGAAGTTCAGGCGGAACTCATTTCTCCTTTATTTTAAAAACTAAATTCCTTCCGTTTGAACTTCAAGCGGACAATTTTTCCGCTTGGAAGAACTGTTTTCAAAAACTTTTTCCACACAATTTACAAAGCATTTTTCCGGTTGAAGTTCACTCGGAGATTTTCAAAAGTTTTCTTCTCACAGGTTGAACCTGAACTTGGACCGGAAATCCAAAACACATGAATTTTGAAAATTTGTGTTAATTTTTTTTATAGTTTAACAGCAGTTGCTGACTATGAACTGAAATGTTTTCTAATTAACACAAGATATTTTCATTTTTCTTTTCTTTTTGTATCAAGAGACGAGCTCTTGAGCACATGCCTTTATTTTATTAAAATTGTGAAAAGCTTTGTGTTAATCAAAGTTCATCATCCCAATGGCTGTGATGAGGTAGAAGAATCTTGCCTCATCAAAAGCTTTGGTAAACATATCAGCCAATTGATGATCGGTATGAACTTTGAACAACTTAATCAGATTCTTTTCTGCACAATCTCTAATAAAATGATACCTAATATCAATGTGCTTTGTTTTGGAATGCTTGACTGGGTTGTTGATGATGGATATGGCACTGTTGTTGTCTGCAAGGATTGGAGTTTCCATGAAGGTGATTCCATAATCAAGCATCTGATTTTGGATCCAAAGAACTTGACTGCAGCAGCTTGAAGCAGCAATATACTTAGCTTCAACAGTTGATGTAGAAACACAAGTTTGTTTCTTGCACTGCCAGGAAACAAGTCTTTTTTCACCCAAAAATTAACATCCGCTTAATGTTGATTTCTTGTCTATGTCACACCCTCCATAGTCACTATCGGTGAATGCCTTGAAAGAGAAGTTAGAATTTTTGGGATACCAAAGACCTAGTTTTGGTTGACCCTTTAAGTACTTGAAAATTCTCTTGACTACTAGCATGTGTGACTCCTTTGGTGATGACTAATATCTTGCACATAAGCACACTGAACATGATGTCAGGTCTACATGCAGTTAGATACATCAGTGATCCTATCATTGCTCTGTACATGTGTACATCCACTGGCTTGCCACTTAAGTCATTGGTTAACTTGTGGGAAGTGGAGATGGGAGTTTTGGCACTTGAACATGACAACATGTCAAATCTCTTTAGCATGTCTTGAATGTACTTTGACTGGTTTAAAAAGATCCCAGCTGCAGTTTGCTTCACTTGAAGTCCTAGGAAGAAAGTTAATTCTCCCATGGAGCTCATTTCAAATTTAGACTGCATCAAAGTTTCAGATTCATTGCACAACATAGTACTAGATGAACCAAAAAGAATATCATCTACATAAATTTGTACAATCAACATATCTTTACCAACAGTTTTGATAAACAGTGTTTTATCAATAGCTCCTCTCTTGTAGCCATTCTCTAGAAGATAGTTTGAAAGAGTTTAATACCAGGTTCTAGGTGCTTGTTTGAGACCATATAGGGCTTTGATTAGCTTGCATACCCTGTTTGGGTGATGAGGGTCCTCAAAACCAGGAGGTTGCTTGACATACACTGCTTGATCTAGTAGGCCATACAGGAAGGCACTTTTGACATCTATTTGAAACACTTGGAAGTCTTTAAATGCATAGGTTAGAAAAATTCTGATTGCCTCCAATCTAGCCACTGGTGCAAACACATCATCCTAATCAATGCCTTCTTCCTGTACATAGCCTTGAACCACCAGTCTTGCTTTGTTCTTGATGACAATGCCCATGTCATCCTTTTTGTTTCTGAATACCCATTTGGTGCCAATTGGTTCTGCATTAGCTGGCAAATAAACCAATTCCTAAACTTTCTGCTTGTTAATTTGAAATAATTCTTCTTGCATTGCCTCTACCCAGCTGTTATCTTCTAAGGCTTCAGCCACCTTCTTGGGTACTTCTTGAGACAGAAATGCAGCATGCAAACAGATGTTTGCATCAACAGATTTACTTCTTGTTAACACAGGTGCAGATATATCTCCTATAACATTCTCCAGAGGATGATTCTTGTTGATTCTTCTATCTACTTGCATGGGGAACTCATGGCTTCTTTCATTTGATGGTATGTTGAGCCTAGGAAGTATGTGTTCAAGCTCAACATTACCAAATTGTGATACAGGATCTGAAACTTCAACTGTTTCATGAGAATTTGTGTCTGAATTGTAGGTCAGATGCTCTAAAATAAGCTCATTTGATGTGGCATTTTCTGAATTTCAGCTTTATTTGACCCTAACATAGTATTCTCCTCAGTTTCTGAAATGGAGTTTTCCGGTTGAACTTGAACCGGAGAAACTGGTTCGGTCTGAACTTCAACCGGAACTATTTCATCATCGATTTGAACTATTTCAGTTGGTTTCTTTCCATTGTATTGCAAGATAGGCTTGACACTCATTGAAGAGAAGACGATTGGCTTCTTAATTCCAGCTTGGTTGCTTTTCCAATGATCATTAGCTCACCTATAAGAATTTTGTCCCTACACTGATATACTCACAGGCTTATCAACATTTAAGTTGAAAGCAGTAGTTAGTGCGTCAATATCAAATAACCAGGTGGGCTGAGACTCAATATTGTTGGGAGATTTTTCATTAAAAGACACATTTATGGTTTCTTCAACACTTTTGGTTCTCTGGTTGTATACTCTGTATGGCGCCTTAGACACACCAGAATATCCAACAAAATATCCTTCATCTGCCTTTTCTGCAAATTTAGGCAATAGCTCATTGGTTTTTAATATTGTGACAAGAGAACTAAATGGCTTAAAGAAGTAAACGTTTGGCTTTATTTTTCTCCAAAGCTAATATGGTGTCTTGTTCTTGCCTTTAACAATTAAAATCCTGTTTTGGACATAACAGGCACTGTTCACTACTTCTGCCCAAAATATCACAGGGAGCTTGGAGTCTGCTAACATTGACCTAGCAGCTTCAATCAATGTCCTATTTCTCCTTTCAGCAACACCATTTTGTTGTGGAGTTCTATGAGCACTGAATTGTCTCATCATTCACTTTTCCTCACAAAAGGAATTTAACACATGATTTTTAAATTATGTGCCATTGTCACATCTGATTGTCTTCACTTTAAAGTTGGATTGATTTTCTAAATTTATCACAAGAGTTTTTAACAACTTAGCAGTTTCATATTTTTTTTTAAGAAAGAAAACCCATGTACATCTAGAAAAATCATCAATAATGACAAAATAGTATGACCTTTTTCCCAAAGTCATCACTCTAGTTGGACCAAAGAGATCCATGTGTATTATCTCTAGAGGATGTGAAATAGAAGATTCAACTTTGGGCTTGAAGGAGGATTTGTGATGCTTGCCCTTGAGACATGGCACACAATGTTCAGAACATGTAAATTGCTTCTAAGGAAGACCCCTAACCAAGCCAAGATTGACAATTCTATTCATGTTCTTATAGTTTATATGTCCTAGCCTCCTATGCCACAAATCAGATTCATCCAAAGAGGCTTTAGATATGAAGCAAGCAGTGCCACAAGAAGGTGCAGCAACTGACATATCCAAAATGTATAGCCCATCTCTCCTGGGTGCTTTAAGCATGATTAACTCATCAGGGTTTTTTCACACCATATGCTACATTGCCTATAAATAGCACCTGATCAGAAGGAGAATCTTGCTTGGCCATCAAAGCATGGTTGATAGGCTCGAACTCAGCTAGGAAGTCTCCCCGTTCAACACATTTAGTTTGGTTAGCTACAACAGCAACCACATTCTGATGGTTTTGACTTCCAGCTGGTTTTGGTTGGGTGGGTTGTTGTCCTGAACTATGAGCAGCATTGTTGCTTGAGTTGTTGTGATTGTTTCCACCATGATTTTTCATCCGAGTTTGACCCTGATTCTATCCTTCCCTTCTTGGCTGGGAGCATTATCTTGCAAAGTGACCTAGTTGGTGATAGTTATAGCATTTGACCTTGCTTTTGTCTAGGCTAATGTGAGCACCTTTTGCTCCTTTGTAAGATCTACCTGTTCTTTTGTAAAATCTTTGGGCTCTTACAGATACCATAGCAAGTTGGGTCAAAATGTCCATTTCTTCTAAATCATCAGCACCTATACAATTCAAGTCTTTAGGAATGAAGCCTTGGTTTGAGTCAGTTGCTACGTAAGCATTGTGAGAGTTTTCAAAAGAATTTGAAAAACTCTCTTGACACCTTGGTGTCTCAAACTGACTATAGGTGACTAATATGAAGAAGAGTTTGAAGATCTCTGGTTTTGAAAATCTGTAGTTACTAGAGCAGCTGAAAACAGCTGAGTTGACTTAGAAGATGAGTTTTGCTTAAGATCTAGTTCCATTTCATAAGCACTGAGTATGCCATGAAGTTCACTAAGCCTCATCTTTTTCATATTTTTACATTCTCTGATGCTTACAGTGTAAACTGTCCAAACAGAAGGCAAAGAGCGTAAAAACTTTTTGTTTACATCAACCTCATCTAATTTTACATCTACCTTTTGCAGTTCATCAAGTAAGGAAACAAATATCAAATACTGGTTGGTCATAGATTCACCAGATTTGTAGGTAAAGTTCTCATATTTCTGTTTTAAAGCATCTTTCTTGTTTTCTTTAACTTCACTGGTTCCTTCATACATTTCACTTAAGGCATTCCACAGGCTATGTACAGTTTTGTAACCCTTAAACCTACTTAAAATGGAGTTGGGAATTGCAGCCTGTAGAGTCCAATATGCCTTATAAACAAATTCGAGAGCAGCATAGTCAGAATCAACATATTTATCTAAAGGTTTTGGTATTCTGACTTCAGCGTCATCAGCAGATTGAACTGTGGGTTAATAAGGACCTTCAGTTAAAGAGTTCCATATACGGCGATCTAAGATCCTAATAAAACCTTCCATCCTGAGTTTCTAGGTACCAAACTCATCAGGAGTGAACATTGGCGGTTTGTTAGCACTGCCGTTTGAACATCCCAAACCGAGTTCATTCATTTTGAAAAGCTTTTGAAAGACAAAAACAACAAAGCTTGTAAAGTAAACAAGTAAAGTATAAACTTTGAAGCACTAGAAGTCTTCAAAGTGAGAGCCAAAGCTCTGATACCACTTGTAGGATCGAAAATTAGTTAGTCTTTAACTAAACAAGAAACCCTTTACTTGTAAATATAACCCTATGGAATTAAAGTTATACTTCACTTTACTTGAGCTGATTTTAGTTCTCTTGTATTAGGTACTGTTTGATTTGCATAAGTATAGTAACAACAAAGTAAGAAATACTCGACACTATTTGCATTAACTCAAAGTTACACTATTACAAGGTGATCAAGAACCGTGTGTAAAACTATGAGCTAACTATGCTATATATAGTGCTGATGAGATTAATGACAGCCATTGATCTCAAACGATCTAATCTAAACCGTTTAATACAAAGTCAAATATAAACTACCAAAAGCATAAACTTCGACAATTGGAACATCTTGCGTGTGATCAGCATCATACTACTTTAGGAGAGTGGTTTTGATAGATTTAGAAGCAACCGAGAAGCTTTTGTAGGATTGGACTACTGAAAAGACATCTGAGGAAAAGTCCGGTTGAACTCATTATCTAGTGGATAAACGAGTTCACCCGGAATATTCACTAGCTGACAAAATTGCGTCTTCCGCTTGAACTGCAAGTTCCGCTTGAAGTTGAGATTTTCGCTTCAACTTCAACTTCAGCCGGAACTCATCAAAAGTGGCTTTTCAGCTGGAAATACTCAAAGCGATATATTCCTTACAAAGACTCCAAAGAAAAAGAAAGACACGAGTCTCGAACAAATTTATCATCTGGCCTAAGTTTTCATGTCTACAATGGAGAAAGGGTTTGCAGGTAAGATTCAGAAGAAGGCATCGTCTGAAGGTTCTTCTTGAGCTGCTCAATAAGTCAAAGATTTTTCATCATATGGATCAAATTCATCACCTCAAAGTCCTACTTCACAATGGGTTCATTCTAATCGATTTTAGGTTTTTGATGATTTTTATGATGAATTTGAGTCTTCTGACAAGTATCATGCGTTTCAGGGCAAACCACAAACGAAACGTTCATATCGGTTGTGCTATCAATGTCGCCAAAAGGGACACATGGCATAGGATTGTCCTAAAATTGCAAAACGATCATTTTCAAACAACTCTGCCACCTTAATTGATGAATCTGGCTGAATTTTTATTGAGTCAACACCATTTACCTTAATTAACAATTACCAACCTCATTACAATAAACTCTATTTTTTTAATCTTATAACCGTCTAACCCTTCCCTTCTAGACATACGCCGACAATTACCAACCTCACTGAATCCGGTCACTCAATGACAATTCCCGTCCGTCGATTGCCAAACATCGCAACCCTAAATCCACAACCGCCACCCTAACGGCACAACCTAGCCGCCTCCGACTGCATCACCATCGTCCTCACGCCACTGGCTCCGCATCCCTAAATTGAACCGTCACGACTCCTTCCCTCAACCGTGCATTTATATCTCCCCGCCCCTTTCATTTTCTCAGATTTCCTTGCCATATTCTCCTTTTCTCATCACCGGTTCGTCATTTATTGATCTCAGTTACGATTACGGGTATTGCTCTACACTCATTCTTTTCCATTTCAAACTTTAAAATCACATAAATAACGAATTTAACACTTATTGCATTTTTTTAATCTCTGAAGAATTAATCTTTTTATGCATTCCACACATAGAGGATCACAGTGCATAGGTCTATCTCCCTTATTTGTGTGTTACTTATTCAAAAATTTCCGTTATTTAGTAAGCCAAAATTATTTACATACCATACTCAAATTTCTTAGTTGAATGGTAATCTGGATCTTCACTTTCAAGTTAGACGTTTAAAATTATATAAACTTAAACTTATTTGCAGTCCATGATAAAACTGGCACAACCAACCTTTTAATACATTCTGTCTTTACAAATGAGGGATAATTTCTGTTTTTCATTATAGATCAACTGTCATATAGAATAGAAATCTGATTGTCTTCTGATTGAAATAAGAAACTGTACAAAATCTACAGAAAATATACACATATGTTAGTGTTTTTGCCATCTATAAAGGTTCACAGTATTAAGAATTTATGTATCATTAGAAATTTAACATTCTTCTTTTCTTACCGTCTATACGCTAATCATCTCAGCAATGGTTTTCAAAAGGATATCAGATTTACAACCCGTTGAACCATACAATGAAATTGAAATTCGAGTTATCAAAAATTCTAAAAAATAACAAAATTATTACAAAAAAAAACAGCTTTAGAAATTTTTCTGATTGTAATAGTTTCACTTACTCAATATCAGTTATTAAAAGACATATGAACAGAGGAAACCAAATAAACTAATATCAGTGTTGTAGAAAGCGCTAGGCGGTAGCTAGGCGGTCGAGTAACGCCTAGCATTTAATCGAGATTAATCGGGATTAATCGATTTGTAATTTTTTAAATTTATATATATATATATATACACACATTTATATGAAAATAATACTTTCAAATCCACATTAATACTTCATAATTTATAGAATTCAAACTTATTTATAACAAAACAAGTACTTATAAATCCATTTTTTTTATTTTAACCGGCTTTGACCGACTTTATCGTCTAGCTATTCCACCGATTAATTGACCGCCTAGCTTAAAATTCCAAGAGAAAGTACCGCCTAGTGATTAATTGCCGCCTAGGCCGATTTTTACAACATTGACTAATATGGTTTGAAACATCCTCATTAGAAACCAAAAGAGGTCCGTAATTAATTATGAGTAACTATGAGAGAAAGCTGCTATCTTTCGAACAATTACATGATCTCCCAATTAACATTTGCCCCTATAGAGACAGTTTGTTAACTACAAAACAATTATATCCTTTTACAAAGACTGTTGACCCCGTATTGACATTTTTTCTTTGTATAACGAATTGGCATTACAAGATATTCATATTTCCTTCTAGTTTTAGAACAAATTGTTTATGTTGCACACTTGCTCATCTATTTTTCATTACAAGATATTCATATTTCCCTCATTGTTTTCTATCAGATATTCTGCTTTAATGAATTCCTTATTTTTTTTATCCCACATTTCATTTTGTTAATACATGAAAATTCCATTAATTTTTCATTATAATACGAGACACTGCATTTCCTATATCTAAACTTCCATTCTTGACCATTTTCTTATACTATTCAATGTTATTGAATGGGTGGAACGCATCATTTATTTTTATTAAGTTTTTTTAAACAGATAAGATTTTTACAATGGGTCAGTTGTGTTGAACCTTCATCTATTGTGCTTGAGAATTCTGATGTTTAAGCCCTTGAGATTTTTGGTGTTTAAGATGTATTTTGACTGAATTAGAAAACTAATTTTATCCCTCCTTAATCTGTTTGTGTGTTTTGTTTCATTGATAGAACCTCTTAAGTCATCCTCATTGGTTTCTAAATCTATCTGTGTGCCTCCACCCTCTGCCTCTTCAAGATGTGCTATAGATTTTAAAATTGGACGTTCAAGTTGTTTTTATGTGTCACATTCTGTTTTGTTTGCGAGTTTGGAATTATAGCCAAAACAGATGGATCAATAAACCAAACACTTACACAATAGCTACTTATTCACCGGTACATAATGTTAGTAGGTTGCACTAGACATGCACACTACCATTTCCTTTGGTTTCCTCTGTTCATATAGCTATAAGTATGTCTCTTGGTATTAGATGAATGCATGTTCATGAATCATATACTCTTTGGTTATTTTACTTTATCTGTCTATTTTTCGTCCACTACCTTGGCATTATTAAATACAAAAACGCCTGTAAATGACTGTAAAAATGAGTCATATCAGACATATGCTTCTCACATTTCACCTCACTATTTCACCTATGTATATATACTATGTCTACTAACATTGTGAATAGTTATTCATTTTGCAGGACAAGTCCATGAACTTCAGCAAAATAAAGATGAGGTACACTAGATAACTGAGGCATAGTGTTTCAGTTGCAACAAATAATCTAATAATTTTAAATTGCTCTCTTTCAAATCATACTCCCTAAAATCTAAGGGAACAGTAGGTATGCATGTTCATTTCAAAAATATATATACTCCCTATAATCAAGGGAACAGTAGTTATGCATATCATTTCAGAAATATATATACCCTAAAATGAAATGGAAAAGTAGTTATGTTCATTTTTTAAAAATCAAAGTTTTTCAAAAGAATTTGGTAAGATGATTATTGTCAATACTGGAACTTCGGCCAACATAAAACCTCAATTAAATGAATAAAACGACAAAGTTTCATAAAATGAATAAAAAGAACCAAATTTTATCAAACGGGTCATAAATTGTTACAGATACTATGTTTGGTTGTTTAATTACAATATGGCAGGATGAAACAGTTTGATCAACTTAAAGTCTTAAACAAATGAATTCTCCTAAAAGTGTTGCTTTTACAGTTATGATGGAAGACATCTTCAATTATTCCTTTGGATTTTGGGATTTCTTTTTCCTGATAAATGAGATCATTGTAAAATAGTCGATACCATTGTACACAAACATTTTTGCTAGCTAAATAATACAGAAACAAACTGTAGAAGACCTTCCCGCAGGTGAGACTATTGATGTACAAGGAACTAAAATTCTTCAGTTACATGACAAATTATTGTATCTATAAACCAATTGATATTATAAAATATGCATATTATGTTGTTTGTATACAACGTTTGATAATCTAAACTCTTATTATATAAATGTCAAAGAAAATCTAATGATGTATTTACCTTCTCTACTCTGTACTTTATTGATTCCTTTGAAGTCTTTTGTCTCATTTATATATAATACAATACAAATTCATAGTTGAATAGTATTGTTTTTAGTTTTTGAAAATTGGCCACAAATCTTTGGTTTCTTTGACAATTTCAGTCCTTATTCACTTTTAAAAACATATAGCTTTCAATTTCTCTGCCATTATGTTCGTCTCTCTCTCTTCATCTACGGTTACACCCAGTTAGGGTTTTCTATGTCCGTCGTTGTGCCAAGCCTCCTGCCCCCGCCGTCGAATTCCGGCGCCGTTCTGGTTAGCCTCCGGTCTCTACCGTCGAATTTCAATGTCCTGTGAACGAGAGTGCCATTTGGATGCTCCGTCGCTTGCCGGCTGACGTGTCGTCAATCGCGTAAAGTATGCGCCGATTTATCTTGTAAGAACTTTATAGGGTTGGTGGCAACTCAAACATAGCATCCTTTGCTTTTATGCTAAATTGTATATCTTTCACTTTGCTTGTATCTTGTACTTGGACAATTATCTTGATGTTTATATTAATCATTCAAGTGTTTGATGTTTTGTATGTCATGTCTAAATGTCTTAACTTGTGTTGATTATGGATATTGGAGTAATTGCCTTTGTACATTTCAATTGCAGTGTGATTGTCTGTATCCAAGTTCTGGGTCATTTCATGATAAATTACTTGGTAAATGTTAATAATTGATTGTGTCTTTGTAATAACAACCCTTGATGTTTCAATAATGATAATTGACATTTCCGGAGCGTACTTAGTGATTTCTAGACTTTCTTGGCGACCTCACCAACATTCTTGGCGACCTCACCAAAATATTGGCGACTTGGTAAATAAAACTTGGCGACCTCATGATCCTGGCGGGCGACCTCGCCAAAGCTGGCGACCTCACCAACAGTCTAGGCGACTTCCTTTTGTTCCTAGAGACTTCAGACTTATTCTTGGCGATCTCGTCTGTCTGATGTCATAAAATACACTAACTTCAATAACATTCTCTTGATTTCAGTGCAATCACGACCTGTGCTCTCTCTAGTATAAATAGCCACACTAGAATAACCCTAAATAACCTCTTGGACGGCTGTTTGAAGATAGAGAGCACTTGTGTGTGAAAACCCTCAAGTTCTTGAGTTTCAGAGGCGAAATCTAAGGATTTCAACAAGCAAACACTATGATTTGATCATGGATTCATGATTTCCGCACTTGAATCTGTGTATTGGATAAGTAAAGGCTCAAATTTGGTCCTGACATATCGCCGATGTAGGTTTTGGCTGTGTTGAGAGGAAGAATCATGTTTCGATGATCGTTTTCATTTACGGCATCACGCATGCATGTGAAAGAAACCCTAGATGGCGAAGGGTTTCCTGTTGTTGCTCTGTTTCCGATGACGGCGGCCGTCGCTGGACGGATTCGCTCCGGACGTTGATGCGGCGACGGATTTCCATTTTCGTCGAGTAAACGACGTCTATAGTCACCTCTGTGGCTTTCTCCTTCGCTTCTGTGTTCTTAACAACCATCGGTGATGTTGAGGTCACGATGTCGAAGATCTGATAACCTTCAAGGTACAATTTTACTGATTTTGTTGGTTTATAATCGATTTTCGGCTCCTGGCTTTCTGATTTTGTTGTGATAGATGTCTCATCGTTTCTGATTTCATTAATTTTACGACCAGATCTATGGCTGTTTGAGGTTTCTATCTTCCGTACATTTGTGTTCTTAACTACCGTCCGTGATGTTGAGGTCACGATGTCGAAGATCTAATAACCTTCAAGGTACGACTTTACTAATTTTGTTGGTCTATAATCGATTTTTGGCTCCTGGCTTTCTGATTTTGTGGTGATAGATGTCTCATCATTTCTGATTTCATTAATTTTATGAGCAGATCCATGGCTGTTTGAGGTTTCTATCTTCTGTACATTTGTGGTTTCCAATTTATGTGGCATGCTTTATTGTTTTGGTGCTGATGTTATGAATGTATCACTGTTTAAGCTCCGGTAGTTGGATCTAGATGGTTTTCGTATCTGAACATTGGACGTTCTGTTGCTTTGAGCCTACTGTTGCTATGATAATCACTTGATGAACAGAAGTTGGTACATGATAATAAGGCTATGATGATTATTCTTAGTTGGGGTTCAAAGTAATTTTGGTTTATTTTGGCGTGGCAATAAGTTTTGCAGCCATAGAACCATAAATTAACTTTCTCTTATGAACCTCTATGAAGATCTGAGCCTATGAAGTTATTCACATATTTATATATAATACAATACAAATTTATAGTTGAATAGTATTGTTTTTAGTTTTTGAAAATTGGCTACAACTCTTTGGTTTCTTTGACAATTTCAGTCCTTATTGAATGATACCTTTCCATTTGCTTACATGCTCCTACGAAGGTCCGATTATGTTGCTTTGAGGCTGCTGCAATTTCCTAATGTATATTCCTTAAAGATGATTTGAGAGTGGTTTCTATCTTCTGTACATTTGTGGTTTCCAATTTATGTGGCATGCTTTATTGTTTTGGTGTGATGTTATGAATGTATCATTGTTTAAGCTCCGGTAGTTGGATCTAGATGGTTTTCGTATCTGAACATTGGACGTTCTGTTGCTTTGAGCCTACTGTTGCTATGATAATCAATTGATGAACAGAAGTTGGTACATGATAATAAGGCTATGATGATTATTCTGAGTTGGGGTTCAAAGTAATTTTGGTTTATTTTGGCGTGGCAATAAGTTTTGCAGCCATAGAACCATAAAATAACTTTCTCTTATGAACCTCTACGAAGATCTGAGCCTAGCAAGTTATTCATATATTATATATATGAATGATACTTTTCCATTTGCTTACATGCTCCTACGAACGTTCGATCATGTTGCTTTGAGGTTGCTGCAGTTCCCTGATGTATATTCCTTAAAGATGATTTGAGAGTGGTTTCTATCTTCTGTACATTTGTGGTTTCCAATTTATGTGGCATGCTTTATTGTTTTGGTGCTGATGTTATGAATGTATCACTGTTTAAGCTCTGGTAGTTGGCTCTAGATGGTTTTCGTATCTGAACATTGGACGTTCTGTTGCTTTGAGCCTACTGTTGCTATGATAATCACTTGATGAACAGAAGTTGGTACATGATAATAAGGCTATGATGATTATTCTGAGTTGGGGTTCAAAGTAATTTTGGTTTAGTTTGGCGTGGCAATAAGTTTTGCAACCATAGAACCATAAATTAACTTTCTCTTATGAACCTCTATGAAGATCTGAGCCTAACAAGTTATTCATATATTATATATATGAATGATACTTTTCTATTTGCTTACATGCTCCTACGAAGGTTCGCTTATGTTGCTTTGAGGCTGCTGCAGTTTCCTGATGTATATTCCTTAAAGATGATTTGAGAGACATATGAATTGTTCACTAACCCAGAATCTGGTAAAAGGTATTTACTTTTTATTAGTTTTGATGTTAAAGCTCCAGTCAAAAGAAATTATCTATGGATGAATAGAGTACTAACTTCTGGTTGGAACTATTTTTATAGGCAATAGAGAAGATTACAAGCCGTCTACAATTGGTATGTTTCTATTCATCTCCTTTCTTAATTTTTAAGAAAACTTGATGGTTGCTCTCTGTTTTTCTTTGTATTGACACTACATGTACGTATTGTGACGCCCGCTCCCAGACTTGGCGCTAGGAGGGGTCACGAATCGGATTTACTCATGAACACAAGGTATCAACATAGATATTAAGCAGCGGAAATTTAAAACTTTTATTTATATAAGCCAAGTACTACAGTAAGAGAGATATTCTACATAATTATAACTAATTATGAATACGAAATCTATAACTAAGCCAGCTTGCCAGAAATCCTTCCTTGATAGCTTTCCGGGTTATCCCGTCCTCACAAGATCCGTGCCTTTACTTCTAAACGTCTCTGCTGAACCTAGCATACATACTTTTAAAAAGTCAGCTTACGCTGGTGAGTTCTACTGTTTAGTTCAAAACCGTTAAAGTGTTTACCTGGTTTTCACAACACACATTTATAAATCACATATAAATTCTAGCACGTATTTATTATGATAATATATCTTATTATCTTAACCATGACCCTAGGCTAAACTTCTAGGTCAATAGTATTTATCTGACTCTTTTATTATGAGCAGACCTGCCACTGCATTCTCTAGGGCACCCCCATTGGAGAAGCAGCGCCGTCCGTACACGGTACTCTAGGGCACCCCCATTGGAGCGGCAGCGACTCCTCATTCTTACCAGTAACCCTAGGCTTATCATCTGGGTTACCGACTCTTCCTATGAGAAAACCTGACACTACATTCTCTAGGGCACCCCCATTGGAGAAGCAGCGCCGTCCGTACACGGTACTCTAGGGCACCCCCATTGGAGCAACAGCGATTCCTCAACTTTATCTACCAACTTTATACTTAACTATATTAGGTCATTTTCTCGTCTTAATGACTTAATTTCCGATCACGTATACTACCCACCCCTAGTTAAATAACCAGATGCTTTAGGTTTGTTATTAAACAGTGATAATGCATTCATATACTGCAACAAATGGACATCCCCCAATTTACCGTTAGTGTATGTATACAGGATGTACCAGCGGCGTATCCTCCACACTTCCAATATACCGGGTAACTTATACTACTATGTATATATATAGGATGTACCAGCGGCGTATCCACCACATATTAATATAAGCAAATGCATCACTTGTTCTCATATAATCATACATATTCACTAAATGTTTACTAATAACTCCCTAGTCACTTGGCTACTTAATTTCAAAGCAAGTATATACACATCACATTATAATCAACATAATTGCATAACACGTATAAGCAATTTAATAACAATTTCATCATATAACACGTATATATCAAGTCACAATTATCTTGAATATATGTTCACAAGTATTGTATGTATACTAGCCCGAAAACATTTAAAATATTTAAAACATTTAAAAGTGGGCTCATAGAACTCACCTGATATCTTTAATCAGTTATTCAGACAGAACCTCCGTTATGGTCCACAATTAACCTAATCGCGTATCGGATTGCGTTAATGCAAAGTCATTATAAATAATACCTATATCCTATTATCCTAATAATACTTTATTAGGGTTTATCTCTTTTAACGTCAAAATGACCAAAATGCCCTTATAGGCATAATAACCTTTTTATTGATAATATGAAGACGCGCATTCCTATAAGTAGGCACTCACTCCGGGATCGCCTAGTGTTGGGATGCCATTCCCCAGATGGGATGGCGACACCCCCGCTATTGCCAGAAACCCCAGTGTACAGGTGCCTACCCTTTCGGTCCGCACGAACTTCTAAATACCCGATTAACTCGGTATATTTAATACTCTATTATTTATTCATTTTAAACTCATATATACTCATTATATATATAAACATGTTATAAGACCAAAAACTAAGTCCCCATACCCTCCGGATTATTTTAGATTAATTATTCATATTTAGAAACCCTAATTTCATGAATTTCTCGTTTTATTATCAAAACTCATTTTTAATTCAAACCAACTTAGGGTGTTGTTCATTATAACATTTTATAATATCCTTTAAAAGATCCAAGCTTAATTCAACATCGTTTAGTCAATTTGGGCAGAGTAACGTTATGAAAACCCTAATTTTGACTCGTTAATAAAACTATTACCAAAACTTTTCCAATTGTGAAATAAACTTAGGGCTCTCTTAAAATACATCATTTTATGATTACCTACAAAAATTCAGATCTTAATTCCCACCCGATCACCCGATTTTATCAAAACAAGCTCAAGAACCCTAATTTTGGATCATTTCTAGAAACCATACTTAGAAGCAATATTATCAAAAACTGAAAGAGGTTATTTTAGATCTTACCAACAAATGAAGAACTGCAGAATCTCAGCTCTTGAATCCTCATGGTTTGCTTGAATTTGACTGAAGAAGATCTGGGTCCGAAAGTGGGTTTTTAAGTGAGAATTTCGTGAATTGGTGGATTGTTTGATCGAATTGGGACATGTATTTATACCCAAACGCGACGCCTAAGACCCCTACACGTGCCTAGGTGAGTAATTCGGCCGAAACTGACACGAATTCGAAGTATCTTGAGCTCCAAGTTCGTTAACGTGGACAAGGGAGAGCTGCTGGTTTCTGCTTGTCCTCGCGTATCGCGCAGGACTTGTAGACACGGCTCGCGATACGCGAGCTAGAGGTGTTCCGGCCAGCTTTTTGGATTTTAACACTTTTGGTCCTTGTGGTTTGGTTTGGTGCACTCTTACCCCCTATACTTCTATCCTTTCATCATTTTATGTACCAAAACATTAAGGGATATATTTCTAACATTTACTAAGGTTTATAAGGCTCGGGATTCGTACGATAACAAATACATATATTTATATATATTTTCTTTATTATTTGCTAATTTACGTTCTAGGCCCTCAAACTTTACAATACTTATCATTTTATGTTATGAATCATATTAGTATATATTTTTACTAATTTCTAAGTCTCAAAATACTTATAATGAATATAAACACGTATAATACTTGTATATGTTTATATCTTTACAATAATTACGCTTTTAGTCCT
Source organism: Deinandra increscens subsp. villosa (assembly GCA_039602395.1). Taxonomy (NCBI): domain Eukaryota; kingdom Viridiplantae; phylum Streptophyta; class Magnoliopsida; order Asterales; family Asteraceae; genus Deinandra; species Deinandra increscens. The sequence continues at coordinate 18,862 of JBCNJP010000442.1, forward strand.
TTTACGTTTTCGTTAGCTATTAGCACACGTATTTACACACATATATCCATCAAATGATTCATGTATCATTATGCTATTCATATAAACACATTATTCATCTTATATTTTACTTTCTCTCATGTTTAACACATTCGTTTATGCGTAATTCATCACATTGGCTATTAAATGCATATTTCTAACACATGCAACCTATCCAATATATAGTCTTACCATATTTATCAATCAAGCTTACGTATTTATAATATAAGCACGCATTTAATATATATATCATGTATCTATGAATTTTGGGATGTTACACGTATGTTCATCAAAAGCATGTTAATTACCTACTGTTTTGAAAGTCTGTTTAGTACCTACTGTTGCTGTTAAGTACCTACTGTTTTGTCTAAAAGGTCAAACCTTATAATGTAGTTGTTCCACTCCTATACAGATTAAGTTACGTTACAATCGTTTACTTATATTTATCACATTTTGGTACATATAAGATATCATAAATCACAAGATAAAATTAAATGCTAATGTTTTTGTATAGCTGAGGGCAGAAATGTTGGAAATAGCTTGCTGCCACATCTAAAAGGCCAATGTGCGGCATATATTAACAGAAATGAATGAATGAAAGTGGGATAAGTGTTTGCAGGTTGCAAATGTGGGTGTAAATTCTGGGTCTTAGCATGACTTCACCACTGTATCTTATAAATTTGGGTCACTTCTTTACTGTCTTAGATGTTGACAGATTTATGATTGGCGTTAGCTTTCTCACAGTTTCGGTAACCAACCGCAACCATATATACACAAATAAAAGGGTGACCCGCCGCAACGCGCGGGCGGGTTATCATCTAGTTTAATAACAAATGGAGTTTATTGATTCCTTTTCAAGTCCTTAGTCTCATTGAGCAGGTTAATTAAATGACAACATAAAGTTAATGAAAAGGTAAAAAAGTCAAGCATGTATTCTTTTCTTTCAAACTTTCTACCGCATAGATTTCGGTTACGCTTTTTAAATTGGGAAATTAGATTTAAATAATCTCAAGTTTAATCAATTGACCGACATTAATCCCAAATAATGAAATGTTTACTACCGAGCTCAACTTTTAACCTATTTTCTTACAAGGATCCTTGACTACGGAAACTTAACGACGTTAGTTTTTATGAAACCTAAGATTATTGCTTGCCAATTGATGAAACTTAAGCTTATTTGGGATAATTCTTTTTGAAAGTTGGGATTATTGCCGGTCAATTGATGAAACTTGGGATTATTTGGATCCAATGTATCATAAAAAAACTAACGTCGTTAACTTTCTGTTAGCCAAGGATCATTGTAAGAAAATAGGTTAAAAGTTAGGCTCGGCAGTAAACATTTCGTTACTTAGATTATTTAAATCCAGTTTTCCTTTTGAAATTTATCCTATTGTTATGACATATATATCCTAATGTTAATCTTTAATCTTGAATTGGTCATTAAGCTTTCGCCTCTCTTCATATTAATATTAATTTTGTCGTACAGAAACGATATATAGCTTGACTTTTTTCATACGTAAAGCTATCTTATTTGTGTGTTCACTTGGTTGTTTTTCATAAGTAGTAAACTCCATTGTGGCTGTAAAAAGATGTGATGCTTATGTTCTTTAAAGAAGAAGGTTTATTGATACTAACCAATCATTGTAGTTTGGGAGACTTGGTTTGCAACTGTCTCACGGCTGTGGAATATACTTAGCAACTTATTTTTGTATATAGATTATATCCTTTCCAGTTAGGTTCTCATATTTTGAATGCGTTTGTTTTTATGGACACTTAAAGACATCGGTGTCTTTGTTATACTTGGTCATGTATGTTACTCCTTTGTAGTTGCGTTTTATCCACCTATATAGGAGTTGATGGAGAATAAGTTAATAATCTTTGTTTTTGTTATAGATGAATAATTATTATTGTCGTTCCCTCTAATTATTATACGATATATAATCAGTTATTTATATAGAATGTTTCAAGTTCATTTATTCTTTATTCATACACACATCGGACAACATCAAGTCCCGCCTTTATCTTACTTAATAATGTAATTTGATTATATAATCATCAAATTTGATAGAATTTCTATAAGTTATATAAAAATATCTATTTGTTTGCCACACAACAACATGGCCCACCTCTATCTTACTTTTCTAACAAACTATTTAATGTAAAACTTAATAATCAACTTAGGTTTATTCATAAGCCAATACACGCAGCAACGCGCGGGCTTGAAATCTAGTTTAAAACAAAATCTAAATGGAAACAATTTTTCAAACATGTTTCAAGTTCTGGTGGTTCATCTTGGGATGATGACTCAGTTCATTCTGATAAATCAAAGATGCAGTGGCGACCTAAGATGATCACCAAAGCTGCAAATGATTTTGTGGAAGACATTGGTCGACCAGACGTTGTGTGCTTCGGGTCTTTTGAATACTAATCATTTAAATCCAGTGTGCAGGTTTCTTTAAGAAGACCTGCCGATGATTGCTAAGTTCAAGCTTAAAGCAGTTACTGATAGTGGAGTCTCCTGCTTAACTTAAATTGAATGTTCCATATTTCAAAATGAAAGTTTTTCTGAAACCTTAAACTGAAAGCTATCAGTATCGGTTGGTCAATTTTCTTTCTTTTATATTCCGTTTGTAGTTTAGGGGGAGAAAACTGAAAAAACCAAAAAAATAGTGTCTTTGTGTTTTTTGTTAAAATGAAAAATCCAAAAATAGAGTTTTCATTTTAAAGGGGAGAAAAAGGAAAAATACAAAAACATTGTCTAAAACCACGAAGGATCATACTACTGCATTATTTGGTCACAATGATGAACAAGCACGTAAATAAAACTTTGCTATATTGATTCTTAAAGAGGTTACAATGCTAGAGAGAGGAACACACTTAGAACACACGGTTAAGAAGATGAAGAATGATAGAACAACTTACTCTCTCTAACACGAACTATTTATAGTGCACAACATACTACTAGCGGACCACCCAGCGTACCATTGGTACGCCCGTACCAATGGTACGGCGGACCAAGTGGTACGGCCACCTTGGTATGTTGCCACTAAGACTCAAACAAATGCTCTAGTCTAGATACAATACACGAGACACAACGTAGCATAGGAATATGCTCTAACAAACCCCCCCCCTTAACGTATATTGTTTCTAGCTATCTATTTATCCAACTAAACTTCAGTCTTCAATCTTCAGCATTGCTGCATCCGATCTTCAACTCAAAATCTTGTCAGAAATAGAGCTTGCATGGTTGGATCAATCTTGAACAACTTTGAACTTCAAGATCCACTTGTGAAAGATATTTCATATACTCCCCCTTTCACCATGCTTGAGTCTTGTCACACAGATAACCTGCAATTTTAGAAGACAGAAACACGGCTTTCATATTGATAAGATTAATTTAATCTTGGCGCAAAACTTCTCTTCGAGAATCCAAGATATAGTTTTGAAATTTTGATTTCGTAACGTGTATCGATCGGTCGAAAACAAATAAGAAACAAAATCTTTTTGGCTTTTTGAAACTTTATATCAAAACACCCCGAAAATCTTTTTGACTTTTCTAAGTTTATGCTAAAACACACCTAAAAACTTTTTGCACTTTCAGATGAAAAACATAAATGCAATACAGAAATGAAATGCTGAATCACACATTATTTTTTGTCTTTTGCGAGAAAGATCACAACTTGGGATCATATTGGTCATGACATGCTGAACTACACTTTAATTTCAATTACTTCAGCACACAAGTCATGTCGATTGCTGATATAATTTGTCTAACTTAAACTCAGGCACAATCAGACTCATAAAATCTGGATATGTTATTGTATTGATCAGATTGCTTTGACCAGTGTACCCCACACTATCAGACATACTCAGATATGCATTTTCTTATCACACTTTGTGATTTCATTTGTGATTTAATCACATAATGATTGTATTTATGATATAGTCAACTGTGTTCCATGTAAAAAGATATAAGAACGTCAAATCGTCTACCTTAAGGTCGATCTTTCGATACGCAGATAAGGCCTCAGATTTAACAAAATAAGAAAATAAAACAAGTTGAAATTGTATAACCCAACAACAATCAGGTCGGTACTCCCGTACACGCAGAGAAAGTCCGATGAGTTATAAGAAACACCAAAGAAAATAAAGCAGAACGTCAAACGAACAACAATCAGGTCGGTCTTGGGGACACACAGAGAACGTCCGATCGTTTGACAAAATAAAGAAAATCAAACGAGTTTAAATCTTTGTAAAATGAACACATGTATACACAGTGACTTCTCATTTTTCTTTTTCACATATCTTTTTCTTGATATCTTGAGATATGCATCAAGATGTTGTCCACTTGGTCAAACATTAGTATTTAATGAATATCACATCTGAATACTTTCTGATTAGATGCCGAGTCTACCAAGCACATCGAGCAATGATGTTATGGCTTTTTCATCTATTTTATCTATGAGTCAGACACGTAAGCCAATGTAACATCATTTCCCAAATATGTCGGATACAATTTCTCATTTTTCAATGTTTTTGTATTTTTCTGTTTTTCAATGTATTTGGACAAGTTCTTGTGTGTGGCCATTACTGTGCGAATAGATTAGAAGATAGTGTTTCAAATGTATGTAATTATGTCAACATCCAATTGAAAAATCATGGAGGAAACAATTCAAACAAAAACATCTCTGGTAACAACTCAGGTCATCACCCCACCCACCAAAGCCAACCGGAAATCAAAACCACCAGAATGTGGTTGCTGTTGTTGCTAATCAAACCTCA